>JARFJB010001944.1:1057500-1120000 GCA_036346205.1 Vesta saturnalis
AGAACAACGTAATACGTACCGGGCACAACATCACAGCTCTGATACACATTCGGAAAATATCACCAATCACAAGGAGAGCTAGCGAAGGGTTAGGGAAGGAACGAATCGGACATCACCGTTTCAGAAAATACCAGCTCGAACAACAGTCCAACGGGATCAAGGGAACCATTCGAAGTCGAGTGAACTAACAAGACTTTGATAGGATAAATGCGGCTACCAGAAGCAAATATGCAAATATCATTCATGCGATAATACCGAGGTATATTCCGAGAGAAAATTTAATAACCGCAGGTTATTAGATCCTGAAGAACCCGAAGAACACAGAAGTAAAGTTAGATCAGCCTTAGACTCATCTAGGCGCACTAATTACTGTCTAACCTACAAAGGAGAGCGGCCAATTCTGTTAAGAATGATTCATCGATCAAAATTCAGACAAAGGAAATGCGACTATGGTAAAGGATAATGAGACTACCATCAGTAAGATCCAAGAACTACTGGACGGGGGCGAGTAAAAACAAATACCAAAAGACCGTACACCATCAATTGAAAGACGGATATACCTGATGCTGGAGATGGGGTTCTCCGATTGCCAGAGAACTAGACTCACCCCAGACTACAGGAAACCTCCGCATCTGTACGGCCTATCAAAGGTTCACAAGGAAGGAATTCCTCTGAGACCGATTGTGAGCTTGAGAAATTTACCTTGTCACCCATTAGCACTCTATCTACTAGGCATCATCACACATTTATAGGGAAAAACCGAGTCTATGGTCAAGAATGCGCAGCACAACAGAAACTTCCAACCAAACCACGAACTGGTAAGCTTCGACACCTTGAGTCTATTCGCAAATGTGCTATCATTAAGGCACTAACTATCATGAGGGACAGGTTGGAAAAAGACGAAACGTTAGACGAACGCGCGCAACTCTCGGTAAGCACAATAATGCAACTTCTGACAATATGCGTTATAACAACATATTTCCAAGTAGAAGACAAATTTTTCCAACAAGAGTTTGGGATGGCGATGGGTTCCCCACTACCACCCATAATGAGCAATATATATTATATATATATATATATATATATATATATATATATATATATATATACAGGGTTAGGAAAAGTACCGAAACGCTTAAATATCTACAAAATCGCGAAAGTTACGATTACAAAATTCGGCATTTGGGGGTTTCGGGGCGCGCGGAATTGTAAAATGATATCGGCACTGTTGCCAGATTTCCCAGTTTTGCGATACACGTAGTCGTTTTGTTATCTTCAATAGTATGCCCTATTTATTTTTATTGCAGTCAATTGGGCGTCTCAAACTTAGCAAGATCTCAAATTTTCAAACTTTTAGATCTAGTAGTTGCTGAGATATGACGACACCGCATTTTCAGTAAAAAGTACCGGAACGCTTGAATATCTGCAAAACCGCTAAAGTTACGATTACAAAATACGGCATTGGGGGGGTTCCTAGGCATGCGGAATTAGAAAATGATATCGGCACTGTTGCCAGATTTCCCAGTTTTGCGCAACACGTAGTCATTTTGTTTTCTTAAATAGAATGCTCTATTTATTTTTATTGCAATCAATTGGTCGTCTCAAACTATTAAGATCTCAATACTTAGTCTTTTTGTTATCTTAAATGGAAGATCCCAAATTCTCAAAATTCTGTTTATACTATTAGATACTAGTGAGAAATATTATGGGATAGTTACTTATTTTAGAATAAGCATTATGGTGGAGTAAACTTTTTTTTCGAATTTCGTATTCCCTGTATTACCAATCAATGCCTTGGTGGTATATTATAACGTAAACAAAATACCATCAAATTCTAACATTATCTTCAGGTGGCGCACTGACCCCAAAGTTTTGCAACAAAGTGATTTTTTTTGTCAGATATTGCATGTAGGCAAGCTGTAACAACCTTTTTTTGTGGTTGTATTAAAAAGTACATTAATTTAAGAATCGTTCATTTATTTGGCGTAATATTAGAAAAGTTTTTAATTATTAATATGTAGAATTGAGAATGGCAATTTAATTGGCATTTCCTAGAACAAATCTTTTGGGTGTAATATTTCATAAATAGTTATAGTTCCCTTTCTTAGAAAATTGGATTGATATTATTGTATCCGCGCAAGGCATGAAAACTTTTAGGGGGAAACACTCATTTGAGTTATTCTGAAAGTTTTTTTTTTCAATTCACTTGTTGCTAAATATATAAGCATGCAGCATGTAGTTGTGGGGAATTTTCCCTAAATATTTGTGTAAAGTGCCATCGGTAGATGGTAAGTTATTTTTTCTCATTATAGTTAAAACTAAAGCCTTTGCTTTTTTTTTAGGCACTTTTACTTTTACTTTTATTTTTTTACTTTTAATTAATCACTTTTACTTACTTTATAACACTTTTATATTTTATACGTTTACACCTTTGCATACTTTAATAATGCATATATTTTTTAATTGTAATGGAATTAATTTTTAATTTTTACTTTTAAAGTACCATTTTTTAACTACCTTATTTTACTTGGTTTACATCATAAATCGCAATTTTTTTTACATACTAAAAACTTCAAAGTAATGCATTGATTATTATGGATTAAAATTATTAAGAATAAATTATCAAGATAATTTCATTGGGGTGTGGCTGGTAACCTTAGATCTGGAGATTGCACCTCAATGATGCTATAATTATTTCATCTAGTTGACCGTTCCGTTTCATGTGTCACCAGTGGTAATTAATACATATACAGAACTGTTTAAAGGTATGATTTTTTAGTAATTAACGAATAGATTTAAGACTTTTCCATTACAATTGGATATTAAATAAACTTTAGTGTGTTTTGTAATTTTATTTTCATTTGATTAATGTTGTATTATTACTAACAAACTTGGTTTAGCTGTTACAGTAACGTAACGTATATTTAAAAATAGCTTGGCGCCCGAGGTATCATTTTATTGTTTTTATTTACATTACATATTTTTCTTATTATTTAAGTATAAGTGAAAATAATTAAGCAGATGAGAAGCACGCAGTATTTCAGGTATGTTAATTAAACTCAGTATATTAGAACTCTCCCTATCTTCATCTTCCGATTGAGCCGACGGCAGTAGCGATTGATATTTGGTAATTTTTTATTAATTAAAATCATTCGATCAATTACAATCAATTTATCGCTTTTGTTTTAATATTATAAGTTGGCCCAGTTTTAGTGTTTATACACTTGGAGCCGCTTTTAATGTTACAAAGCACCGCTGCTTTTCTAGTTTAACATCGAAAACACTTCCCCCCACCCACGCTCCCCTCTGAGACAATCTTGCCGCCACTTCACTGCAGTCAGTCAATTAGTCACATTAGGGCGGAACACACGCACAATTGTTAAAATAATCGCGCGAACTTCGTTTTGATCACTCAGCGAAATGCCTAAAACAAGAAAGGATTCGGCGTGTCCCGTATTTGGTGGCCCTGAAAAGTTTAAAGACTATGTGTTACCTACATATAAAGATGTAATAAAGTGTTATTTGTGGGTGAGAAATGACTTGCTGTGGCTATCTAATGGAAAAGATCCGTCTGTGAAAGAGGTATGTGAAATAATTGCAACCGATTTAAAAAAATTGTGGAATAAAGCCTTTATTCCTATCATATCTCGACAACAAATTTTAAGCAAACTTATCAGTTACTATCAGAAATACAAAAAAATGAAGAAATGTCGAGTAGCTAAAAATAAAACTGAATTTTACGAAGATGCAGCGAGAAATCTCTTTGACATTGCTATGTGCAAATGTATTTGTGTCGATTTCTGTAAATGCTCAATAAAAATACCTAAAAATGAACTGGAATTCTTGCAAGATCAAAGGGGAAGCCGCATAATGTATATCGGCACTATAGATATAGAAACAACAAAAGTTTTACAGAGCAGACAATTAATACAGGAGAAGAAAGATAAATTTCTTCAAAAGCAGTCTGTTGAGCAAACGTTTAGCCCCTCACCACATACTATATTAACTGCATCAGGTGCAGAGGCCTCGGATGATAGCGATAGTTTGTCGGGCAGCAAACAAGTTCCAGACTTTCATACTAAACTTTCATTGGATGCCCCCTCGCCCTCCACTTCAAAAATACAAGCAAAACAGATGAGGCATCGACTAGAAAACCTTGCCACTGCTTGTGACAAGACTGGTGTCTCCGACAGATCAGCATCAATCATTGCCAGTGCAGCTCTTCAAGACGTTGGCTTGATTTCTAAGCGAGATTCTTCAAAAGTAATTGATAGAAGTAAATTACGACGAGAGCGCCAGAAAATCCGAAAAGATTTGAGTTCGTGGTTGATGACTCCTTAAAATAAAATTACTGGCTTATACTTTGACGGTCGGAAAGACAGGACCATCGTTCAAGAAAAACGTGGCGTTAAGTATCACAGAACATATTGTTTTGGTCTCCGAGCCAGATTCTCAGTACATTACCCACGTCACGCCTCCTTCTGGAACCGCTAGTTCTATAAAAATAGCATAATGCAGTTTCTAAATTTGAACTTCGGGGATATATCGACCATTGTTGCTATTGGATGCGACGGAACTGCAGTTAACACGGGATCCAAGAATGGAGCAATTGCATTAATAGAAAGGCAGTTAAATCGACCCTTACATTGGTTCATATGCTTGTTGCATGCCAACGAATTACCACTGCGTCATCTCTTCAACACTTTGGACGGCTGTACGTCAGGGCCCAATAAGTTCGCAGGAGTCATAGGTAAGATGTTACAGCACTGTGAAGACTTACCTGTGGTGGAATTTGAGAAGATTGAGACAGTGTTACCTGAGATTGATGCGACCATTTTAAGCACTGATCAAAAATATCTCCTTCAAATTTGTCTAGCTGTTACACAAGGTAGCGTGTCAACTGACTTGGCTAACAGGCAACCAGGAAAGCTGGCACACTCTCGCTGGTTAACCTGTGCAAACATAATATTGAGACTATATGTGGCCACAAAATCTCCATCGGAAAGTCTGGTAGAGCTTGCTACGTTCGTGATAAAAGTGTACGCGCCAACATGGTTCAGCATAAAAACGAAACCCTCATGCAAATTCGGTCCAGATCATATTCTGACCATGACAAAAAGATGCTGTTATTTGAGGGATGACCTGAAAACAATTGCGTTTGGAATAATACAGAGGAACTCTTTCTTCGCGCATTCTGAGAATATTTTATTGGCTTTGCTGCAAGACGAAAGGCAACATATTAAAGAATTAGCACTTAGACGAATACTTAAAGCGCGTAAAACTACTAAGGCAAAGAAAGTAAGAGAGTTTTTGGTTCCGAAATTAAACTTTGAAGCAAACTACCATTATGACTTGATAGACTGGACAACAGAAAAAATATTCGAGCCGCCATTCACTTCGAAATATAGTGACAGTGAAATATGGGACAAAATTATGAGTAAAAATATAAATATTTGCATTGAAAAGCTTCTTGTCACACACAGGCTGTGGAGAGAGTCATAAAACTGGTTACTGATGCAAGTTTGGCTGTTTGTGGAACTGCAGCACGTGATGGATACATCCGAGCAAGAATAAAATCTAGACAAGAAAGGCCAACATTCAACACAAAATCTCAGTTTTTCTCCGAAGTTCAACGAGCTGCCACGCATGCAGATGATATGACTGAAGGCTGAAATGATAAAAACGTGTTTTAATCTTGTAATTCTTTGTAGTTTTAATTCAAGTAATAAAGGTAAAGTGGATAAACATATTACTTTTATTTATTTAAATATTTCGAAAATGTCAGTTTTTTTCCATACTTCAAGTCTTCTGCGCCACCTGAAGATGACAAGTAAAAAAATAAAATTTTACATATTTCAGCAGGTATTTATCCATAGCAACGTTTAGTAATACAGGGTTAAATATATTCGAAAAAAAAATTTTTTGCCCTATTTCACTCCACCCTAATGAGAATGCATTAAATTTATCGGAAATGCCCGAAAATATGAATACCCTAGGAATATGTAAGCACTGCTTCAATTGTTTTCAACACTCTAGCCGTCGCCATGTTACAACAATGACAAATTAAACACATCATTGTCAGTTAAGCCGCTGAATATTGCATCGATTACAAAATTATAATTTGTTCTGTCAGAAGCCCAACGTATTGATATTTTGATTTTTCGTGGATATGGAAATAAAACAAGGACATATCAAGAAGTCTGCAACTTGTTTAATGATCGTTATCCTAATAAACCCATTAAAAAGTCTACCATGCACAGAACTTGTCGTCGTTACGAGGAAACAGGGTCCATATAATGTTTACCTAAAACCGGACGCCCAAGAACTGCTACAAGTGATGAAAATAAATTAAACGTTTTATTACAAATAGAGGAAAATCCAAAAGTAAGCACCAACCAGTTAGCAATAAATACCGAAATCTGTCAAAAATCTGAAAGGACTATTTTGAAGGGAAATAAATTAAAGCCGTGCAAGATCCATTACACTCAAGAGCTTTTAGAGGATGATCCTGACCGCCGCAATGAATTCGCCGAAATCATGATGGAAAATATCAACCAAGATCCTTATTTTGTGCACAAAATTGTATTCAGTGACGAAGCTACTTTTTGCTTGAACGGCCAAGTTAATAGGCACAATTGCCGAATTTGGTCTAACGATAACCCCCATTAGATATACAATATCCTGAGAAAGTTAACGTCTTGGCGGGAATATTGGGAAACAATATTATCGGACCTTTTTTCATAGAAGGTACATTAACAGTGCGAAAATATTTGGAGCTCCTTAGAGAAAGTATAGTTCCTGCCATTCAACAAAATAGAAATATAGGTGTAATCTGGTACCAACATGATGGTGCTCCACCCCATTATTCAAGAGAAGTCATGCAATTTCTAAATAACCAATTCCCAGGAAGGCTGATTGGAAGACGTGGATCATTAGAATGGCCAGTTAGTTAGTGTCGTTAATTATTAATTCTATTGTTAATTAATTAATTATGTTATTGTTGTTTTAGTCCATTGGCTTTTAATCTCCTTCTTATCTTAGCGTTATTGTTATTAGTTAAAGTGTAAGGGAAAGTGGCCAATTACAAATAAAAAATAGCGTTCATAACTCAAGTCATTTATTTCAATAAAAATAAATGGGACATTCCATTTAAGATAACAAAAGGACTCTGTGTAGCGCAAGACTGGGAAGTCTCTCAACAGATTCCGCATGCCTAGGAACCCCCAAATGCCGAATTTTGTAATCATAGCTTTAGCGGTTTTGCAGATATTTAAGCGTTTCGGTACTTGTTACTGAAAACGCGGTGTTGTCTTATCTCGACAACTAGTAGAGAAAAAATTTTGAAAATTTGAGATCTTAATAAGTTTGAGACGCCCAATTGATTGCAATAAAAATAAATAGGGCATTCTATTTAAGAAAACAAAGTGACTACGTGTAGCGCAAAATTAGTAAATCTGGCAACAGTGCCGATATCATTTTCCAATCCTGCACGCACCGAAACCCCCAAATGGTGAATTTTGTAATCGTAACTTTAGCGGCTTTGTATATATTTAAGCGTTCCGGTACTTTTCCTAACCCGGTATATATATATATATATATATATATATATATATATATATATATATATATATATATATATATATATATATATGGTGAATTTTAAATTTCCGCGTCCTGCATGACTTGAATTGACGTTCCGTGTACTGGTCCGCATTAGTGTTAATAATGTTGTAGTAGTTTTAACAAGACTGTTAGCTCGACGTTTCGGCAAGATCTCATTTGCCATCTTCAGGATACGTTTAACGTTCGGCTTCTTGTTACTCGTATAGCATTGTGCTATACGAGTATCGAGAAGCAGTAACCCAACGTTAAACGTTCCCTAACAAGTAGGGTATCCAGAAAAGACACCGATCTTCTATCGTTCTTTACCTCACCTGTAAATTTTATATATGGATCGTAACTATTAAATATACATTTATCTATTTCGTCTACCGGAATGGTGTATATCATATTGTCTAACAATTGCCTGTAGAAGCTACCATCATGTGTAAAGTAGGTGGAATCAAATATGTATTTTAACTAATAATATACACAGGGATTCGTAATTGTGTAGACAGAACCTTAACTCCGTTCCTTCCGATACTATCCTGACCACACCCATCCTTAATCCCACCATGCATATATACGTAATGTATGCTGGGAATCCATGATTGTGGCTGAAGGAGCTCGTAAAGCTCGTGTAGCCCGCCCTCCCCCTTGGGGAGGGGATGAAATACGTAGCCTTTTCCTTTTTTCTTCTGTAGACTAAAGTGAAAATACAGAAGTACTTCTGCTTCTCTTTCTATGTGTCTGCTTTATCCCGCGTCTTACTATATCGCAGCAACCACTTCTTTCCCAGATAAGAATTGTTCAATTTTTATTGCTAATTTCCTTCTCAGCAACACATTGCAAGTAGGATCTATCAAATCCATACCTTGTGTGTATCTATGTCTTTACTTTATCCTGATTCTTATTACACCCCCACAGCACCCTTTCTTCCCGACCTGTACTTTTCAATTTTGATTCCTGATTACCATCTCAGCAACACATTTGGAGAAGGTGTAACAGAATCAAACCAGACTAGGCGTAGTAAGGCCTGAAAGGTAACCGGGTTGCCAAGTTAACTGAAATGGAGACGGATAGGTTTGAGATAAGACATAAAATAGATAAAATTTAAATTCAAACACCTTACACTAATTTCTATAAAATAAATAATCCGAGGCGAATTTTAAATTAATCCTGTCTGACTGGAAGCTAGAATTATAGCCTACTTGATAACATTATACACAGTTCAATCTATCGCGTACTATAACCCTTTCTCTTTAAAAGAGTACGTTAAATTTCGCCTCAGTAATCTTAATAAATGTATCTTAATCCAAAATAGCAAATATACGGCACTTCAATTTGGAAAGCCCTTAAATACAATTAAAAATAAAATCGACCAAAGCGTTAGGAAATGTTGAAACATATAAGTTAACAGAACATTATTGAGCACATCTTGTATATCCACAAAATCAAGATGGTAAGACGTTGTTGTACACTTTTGAATTTACCCTTATACAAATATAAACTAATATTTATAGTCATCAATATTCTGAAATAAATAAATATCACCGAATTTGGAAAAACAATTAAGTTTATTAACTTTTAATCACGAAATCACTAACTCCTATCCTAAAATTGATACAAACGTCACGATCTGTGCGTTCTTTATGAATTATATTATATTCTCTTAAATACTGTTTTCAATTTTTATCATTATAATATTTTAAACGTTTTCAGGTAACTTTGGTTCAAATATGAAACTTTTACTTTATCTGCATATATTATAAAAAATAAATGAATAGTGACAAATATTGTAATAAACAGTTTCTGCAACTAAGGCTCATACTGAAGCTAATGAAATATATGAAGGGCAAACTAAACGACCGATCTAATATTTAATATAAACGTTGGGACAAGTCTGCCGTAGCCCCACATATGTTTGAACAAAAGCATGTATCTTTAATCAAACATATTAACAATAAATGATTGCTATGAATGCTTAGAGATCTTCAAATACGAACAAACTCTAATGAATAATGAAAATAAAGGACCACTACGCTCATATACTCATAAAACTTTCATAACTTTCACTTTCCACGTTGTATATATATATATATATATATATATATATATATATATATATATACACACAAATATGAGAAATTTCTTCAGTTCGTTCCAGTCGACCGCTGATGTTGATAGCTTATCTGTTGAAACGGCTTCTGCCATAGTTCCAGTTTTTTTGAGTAATTAAACCTGACCAATTATCTATTGGATTTAAGGTTTAAGACCCAATTTATTGTATAAAGGATTACGTCAGTCCTTTTTCAACGAGTTTAACTCGCTTATAAAATTTAGGAAGCCGAATCCTCTCATTCACATGGTGTGTAATTAATCAATCACATTTTCTTTAAATACGCATCAATCTTATGCATTCAATTTATGCATGACTTTTCTGTACCATTTTCTGTAACAATAACGTTATACTGTTGTGTGACTCGGGGAACAATTTCTATAATTGTCACTGAAATCACATTATTAGCTTCGGGCTACACTCACACGATTACTTACTGGAATCATTAAGCAACTCCAAACTGTGGGTTAACAGAGTCTATTAATAAACGATTTTAATTGAACTAGGTAGAAGGCGCTGCATTGATTTGTACGAGACATCTAACATTGCGTCACAGTGACGGGAACCATCAGAAAAAAAATTCAGGCGTTCTGCACTTTCATTAGGTACGAGATTTCAGTCGGGTCGATGTAAAGTTTTCACTTTGGAACAACAAGGAAAATTAATGCACTTGATGGTTAAATAACTGTTTCAGAGAATCGTTTATTAATTTGACTTCAGTCCATGCATTACTATAGTCTATTATTAACGATTTTTAATAACTATTTCAGACAATCGTTTATTAATGGAGTTTATTAACCAAGCCCAAATCATGTATTGAGAGGTTCTATTAATAAACGATTTAAAATTAATTTCACAGCAGAGCGGTGCCTTGATTTGTATGAAACATTTAGCAATGAATGCATTGCGTCACAGTAATGGTAATTGCCAGAAAAAAAAACAATTTAGGTCTATACTTTCATTACAAGATGGCAGTCGGGTGAATATAAAGTTTTCACTTTGGAAAAACAGGAAAATTAAAGAAAGCGATTCTCTGAAAAATATTGTAACCAACTCGAATCAAATCAATGCGCGATTAACGATCTCAACTTTTGTAAACGTCTCGTCGTTAATAACTTGATGGTTAAATAACTATATCAGAAAATCTTTTATTGCTGTGTCCAAATCATGCATTAATAAACCACTTTAAACGAAGTTGATACAAGGCACTGGGTTGATTTGTAGGAAGCATCTAACAATGAATGAATTTTAACCAACTCGAATATTAACACACGGTTTACAACGCTTTCGACTTTTTTTAACACGTTCGCGCTCACGCGTTAAAACGCCTCACCGTTAATCGCCTTCATTAATATATGTTCCGTGGTTAAATAACTATTTCAAATAAAAATTACTTGTGATGTGGTATTACGCTTATTATTATCATTACCTTGTGTTATCACCTATATATTAGCTTCTTACTGCAATAAATTATAAAATTTGGCGAACCTTAAAGGCACCTTTAGAGATCAAATAGGTAAAAAAAAGTGAAAAAAGCAATGCATTTATCTGACCTATAAACCTTGTAACCCCTCTATTAAAAAAATTTACCTGCTGATATAATCAGCTTGGCGTAAAAAATACAAAAGAAGAAGTGTGTCAACGGGACAACCAAACAACTAATAGATTATTTATTACCTGACTAACTATTTAATAACAAACCGTGGTTTCATTCGGAACCGCGAAATGTGATGAAAACTACCTGTTTGGGCGCGTGTTAAAATAGATAATAACATACAGGTAAATGTAAACTTTGAATTAGGTTAGTTTCCTTTATTAAATATTTCCAGGAACAGTTTAATTGGTATTGAGGTATTGAATCCTTTTTTTAATGGTCTTCTTTAGTTAGGGGTTGTTAGAAATAATGGTAAAACTAATAACATACGTAACAAGGACATTTATTGCCTAAACCAACATGAATATAAAGGAATGTCAAACTTTTCAGTTTATTACGATATTCATGTTGTAATTAATTCATCAGCGAATCAACTACAGTGGTTTATTAACAACAAAAATTAAAATACATAAGAAAAGATTGTGTTCGGGCTACGTTCTTAGACATTTTTGAAGCCTTAAATGACGTTAAAGCTTGAGGCTCCGGAAATTAAAATTCACTGTCTATTCAAAACCAATAATCAAAACCTTTTTGCAACTCTTTCCAATTCTTGCATACATGCAATAGGATACAATAGGATATGTGTGCCACCAGCTACTTCCATATATAGCTATATACTTTGTTTTGTGGGTTGAGAAATTTTTTATTGCTGTCCATTATGAATACTGAAAAAAGTTCTACAGTAGTCAACAACGAACGGTATATTTAAATTTATGGCTAGGGTAGTAGTTGCAGTTTATTCTCGTTTCCTTGTTTACCTTTTAACAGCTGTCTTAGATATTTGTATACAAATAACATATTCAAAAGGAAGTGCTGTTAACATTCCCTTACAGGAATTTTATTACTGATTACAGTATACAATTATTTCCATAATGAGCCTTTTATTTCAACACACGTTATGCGGCAAACATTCTTATTTTTAATCCATAATAAAAATGTTAAAAGCAAACACACTGAATAATAATGACAAATGCAAACAATAAAAATTTATACATACATGGAAAGCCCGCGTTCTCTTTTTTCAACAATCATAAAATAGAACAACCCTAGTCAAGCAGGTGACATACCTATGTTACAAAGGCTCCATCCAGTTTGGCACATGCTATTTTTTACCAAAACCCTCAAAAATAATTATAGGGGGCTGTCTACATTCTGTTTTCAGCTTTTTTCGAGAACTTCCAAACCATTATTAGGTTACAGTAAATTATCGCGTATTGTACCTTTAATTTTATTTAATTTAGGGCAGATTTATTATTTTGTTACGGAAATAGAAACTATTGAAAGAAAAAAGATAGAATTTGGTTGTTTTAGCTCAGATTTTTAGTTGAAAATGTGTACGTTATAAAATATCTTTTTACGCATGTGTATTTCAATCACTGAGGTAGCATATAAATGGTTAAACTATATACCTCAGTGATTTCAATTCAGTTGTGTGGATACCTCACTTCTAAAAGAATAAAAGACGCAATTGCATGTATATATTTGTTAGTTTTTTACATTTGAATTTACTGGAATGAGTGACTAAACAATACTTTGTTTCAATTGAAACTGTTCTTATGCATAAAAAGTCCAACAAGGTCGCGTTCTGCCGTAGAATGGCAATAAATCTTTATCATGGGATGCTCAATTACATTAATATGGCCGTTTTATGAAAAAAAAACGGAATTTCCCTTGGTATTTTGAAAATGAAGTTAAGAACTCTCTTTTTTACCTAAAACGTTAAACTAATTGAACTTGTTATGTTGAGAATTATGCCCAATTTAAACGTTTCCATAATCCTCTTGTATAAAATGAAACGTTGAATTGCCGAATAATAGCTCTGTAATTACACTGGTGGACAAACAAGCTTCAGCTTATAATAATAAATGTTATAATGCCAAGAGGCTTTAAAACAACGAATTTATCACATTTTCTAAAATAGTAATTTATTATACAGAGCGACAAGAGAAAATTTCAGAGGATGCTTATTTACCTTTATCGTCGTAACCAACATTCTATTTTTGTGGTAGTATGTAAATAATTAAATGGAGCCTGAACATTCCTCCAAATGCACAAAACGTCGACAATATATTATAAAAGTCCAAAACGCCGAACGTGCCCAAAACGCCGACGACCATTTCACCGACTGCGCCCATTCCGCCGAATTTCAGTATTGGACCATTACCTCGAATTTAACCAAAACGCCGACGACAATTCCGCCAAATTTTAATGTAGGTCTATTACACCGAATTACCAAAACGCTGTATTCCCAAAACGTCAAATGGTCATAAAGCCAGCACGATAACTTCATAGGTCTAAAGTACGACAGCCTAATATTACAGGACTAGACGCATTCACCAGTTTTTCAAAATTAATCTACTGAAATAAAAGGTAAATAAAATATCAGGTGTGGAACACTCGATCTTTCAACCTACAAAGAATACAGGGAATTAAAAGAAATAAAATAATTAATGACTTACTGTAGGGATGATGTCTTTTATACGAATTTTTGAAAGATGGGATTAGTCCTTGATTAATTCTCAAGTCCATGTTCGTTTAGCTCTAAGCGTACTGTGAATGGTTCACTTTCACCAAAGTCTATTAGTTCACCCTTTTGATTAGTCAAGTTAATTGCTGTATTACTAATTATGTCGGTGTTTACTTCTAAATATTGAGTGTTGCTGGGAGTGTTATCTCGGCGATAACCTGATGGAACTGAAACGTCAATCTCATACAATAATTTTGCAGGTTTCCCGTTTCGATAAGATTTTTTTATAATGTTGCACTCTACGTGTAGATTAGTATGTTTAAGTATGTGGATGTCTAATGCAGACGTATGTAAAATATTTGGTTCTACTATTTCTTACTCAAACCCTAGCATGCGACCAATGCTATTTTCTTTAGTAAAGTCGATCTCAATTCAGCTGTTTATCTTGCGTCAGGTGTATTGTTGTTTGCTCTGTGGGTATCTTAGATTTTAGATAATCCCTAATTTCATCTAACTCATATGCACCATATGGAATGTTAATCACTTACAAACGAGATGAGTTTGTTCTATAATAAAATCTATCGTTGACTGTATAAATGTTTCTAATGCTGTTGTAGCCGTAAAATCCAACCAATCGGATAATCTATTCCTTCCCCACATCTAGTTCTATCGGCGAATAGAAGTTGTAGCTAGCTGTGTTACCAACACATTCTAAACGGAATGTTATTGACATAACCGAGAAAATATTGATTATTTACATAAAAATCATTCCGCAGATAATTGTATTAAATTCTTGATCTAGGTTGTAATTATAATAGATTTTAAATTCCCGAAAGTAGTTAATCACTTCGATTGGTGATCGAAGATTACCTAAATTATAGTAGTACTATACCTTTTCATCTCGCTTTCTGTAGCAAACCCAATGCGTGCCAGGTCTGCTTTAGCTATCTAAGTTAATAGTTCCAGATTCATTTTTCCATGGTAATTTTTGCATGCTATCTCTCATAAATGTGTCCCTGAAGTAGGGCACATTTTTTGTGTATTTCTTTAAATCAATATCTGTTAACGGTCTTTCGGGTAATCTATTCAGTTTTTTTGAAACTTTCAAGTATATCGCACCATCATCACTACCAGATTTGTATGGCTTTAGATAAAGTGCACCACCTGTCTTATTCACAGAGCCTATATCGGTAGATTCCATCATACGATTACGGCGCGATGTCTCTTGCAATTTTTTGGCATTTTTAGCTTCATTGACTGCTTTAGTAATTCCCGATGCACCACCTGCTAAAGCATCGATTGCGGATAATCCTGCGAATACCGGAATAAGAAATGATAAAAACCCTCCCTGTTTAGGTAAGGGAGTTACTCTAGGAAATTTAATGTTTTTATTTCCACCTAAACCTTTTACCACACGTTTTGCCGTTGAAAGCGCCGACTTTATTGTGTCTGTGAAATTTCCGTTAGGTTTAATTTTTATAACTATTGTTTTTCGTAAATGGAATAAACTTCCACCATTGGATAATGATTTCTTCTTCTGATTGAATCGATGTTTCCACCCCATTCCTAATTTTCTCTTTGCTTTCATGCTGCTACCGACTGCTAAAGCAGCAGCTCGTTGACCTAATGTTACGCCTAATGATTTAAAGCGTTCCCAAGCTTTTTCTTCTAAAATTTGGTCTGCGTTATGTCCACTTTCTAAATCTCGGTAATCTCTGTAACTAATATGAAGTTTGCATTGAGCACCTAATTGATTAATATCAGGGTCACCGAGTGCGAATCGTGTCTCTAAATTTATACCAGGACTACGATTACGGCGCGATGTCTCTTACAATTTTTTGGCATTTTTAGCTTCATTAACTGCTTTAGCAATTCCCGATGCACCACCTGCTAAAGCATCCTTTGCCAATAATCCTGCGAATACCAGAATAAGAAATGGTAAAAACCCTCCCTGTTTAGGTAAGGGAGTTACTCTAGGAACTTTAATGTTTTTCTTTCCACCTAAACCTTTTAACACATGTTTTGCCGTTGAAAGCGCTGACGTTATTGTGTCTGTGAAATTTCCGTTAGGTTTAATTTTTTTAGCTATTATTTTTCGTAAATGGAATAAACTTCCACCATTGGATAACGATTTCTTCTTCTGATTGAATCGACGTTTCCACCTCATTCCTAATTTTCTCTTTGCTTTCATGCTGCTACCGATTACTAAAGCTACAGCTCGTTCACCTAATGTTGCGCCTAATGATTTAAAGCGTTCCCAAGCTTTTTCTTCTAAAATTTGGTCTACTTTCTAAATCTCGGTTATCTCTGTAACTGATATCATGAAGTTTGCACTGAGCACCTAATTGATTAATATCAAGGTCACCGAGCGCGAGTCGTGTCTCTAAATTTGTACCAGGACCACAATACTGGTAACCAGGTAAATCCAACTCGACCGGAAGTTAATTGATTAGAGTATTTACTAAACCACCTGCACTCGTTCGCTTCTTAGCTTATTAGTATTTCTTTATTCAGTAAATGCTATACATTAGATAAGCAGGACGATAATACAATATTTCCATTAAGTATACAGTGTTATGTATTATCATATATATGTCCTAAACAAGACGCGCTTTTGAATTTTTAAATTTGCCTTAGTTCCAAATCGAAGCTAATTTTTTTGAAAACGTTATTGCGTTTTACAAGCGTCACTTTATCTATTGGATTTATTAATTTATCATAAATATGAAAAATCGCCCTAAAAATTGTAATTCGTTTGGGACCCCAAATTTTCAAGTTTCAACGCGACATAAAAATTATACACGTATAGTTTAGTATAAAATCTCGACAGCAATGAAAGAATATAGATTCAACGGAAACGATTATGTGCAGTCAGCAGTCTAAATATAACATATCACAATTACGAGTATTTTTCTATCTACTATTAATTAGCATAACACTGTTGATTCATTATTCGAAAATGAACCTTTATATACTATTTAAAATGCACATTAGCACAACTTCGTATTTTTATTTTTTACCTTCCATTGTAATTCGTATAATTAATCAATCATTAAGTCAATATACAAACAGGGTGATTCAGTTTTATTTGGGGAAACTTAAATAGTGTATTCTACCAGCCAAACTGGTGAAAAAACTTCATATAAGCATATATCCAAAAATGTTTCGTTTTCGAGCTATAGCTTGTTGAAAGTTATTATAATGAAAAATTGCATTAAAGCCAAATTCGTCATTTAATAATATTACATTAATTAGCCAATAAGATTAAAGCGGCTGTTAGTCAAAACAAAAACAGAACACTCAGTTGTGAATTAGTTCAAAACAAAGACAAAACACTCATTTGTCAATTATTAAATTTATTTAGTATTTGATACTGCGAAAAGTGTTAGTGAGAGTGTTACTATTTGCAATTATGTCACGAAAGTTAAGTAATGAAGAATATGCAGATATTCACTGTGAATGGATTCTGCGATGGTAATGCCGAAGCATCAGTTCGTGAATATGGAAGGCGTTTTCCAACTAGGAGACTTCCAAATGCACTAGTCCTTATCGATACGCACCGCTGTTTTCGTGAATTGGGTCTATGTAATAATCATGACCAGTACAGAAACAACAATCTAATCGTAATCTAATGGTAATCGAATTCTGTAATTATTCGACGTTAACCGTCGACTTAGTACTCGTAGAGCGGCTCAAGAACTGAAAAACAAGTGCGAGTAGCTTTTATAGGAAGCGGAAAAAAATCACGAGTTTTTATATAAGTAAAATACTGTGGACATACGAAGCTTCATTTACCAGAACCGGAGTGGTTAATTATCATAACTTTCATGTTTGGGCATATGACAATCCACACGAAATTCGACCACGTTCTTTCCAGAATGAATTTAGCGTGAATGTGTGGATGGGAATTTTACATAATAATATTTGTGGGCCTCACTCTTGCCTCCGAATTACCTTAAACCATTGCTTAAACAATTTGCTTGATGACGTACCGCTTTACTGGAGAAATGGTAGCTGGATTCAATTGGATTACGTTAAGCACTAATTATCCACAACGTTGGATTGGGCGTTTAGGGCCAGTACTGTGGCCTCCAAGATCGCCAGATCTGAACCCATTAGACTTTTATGAGTGGGGTACGTTAAAAGATAAAGTGTATGCGACACCTGTCAGTCAATTCAAGAGAACAGTTAATTTTAAGAATAGAAGAAGCTTGCAATGAAATACGACAAAATCCATTACAAATAACCCACATGATTGATTCACTGGTTCGCAGTTATAGAAAATGTATTGACGTTAATGGATTTCAACTTCATTAATAAAATTATTTTGTTGTTAAAGATTAATTTTACTTTAATATAATTTTACATGTTATTAAATGATTAATTTGGTTTTAATATAATTTTTCATAATAAAACTTTCAACAAGCTATAGCTCGAAAACGAAACATTTTTGGATATACGTTTATATCAAGTTTTTGGTAGAATACGCTATTTAAGTTTCCACAAATAAAACCGAATCACCCTGTATATAATGCAGTAAAGCATCTTCATTTAGTTTAAAAATTTTCATGTATGTACAATTCCGTTTAGCATTTTTATTCAATTTTCATTTTTACATATTACAAAGTACTTGTTTAAAGTATACGGTATACACCATTTCACAAATTTTAATAAACTTGAAGTTTTCGTGACTATTATTTTAAAATAAGAAAATTACAATTTTACAAACTAGGGCAAACAATATTACAACAATTCACAAGAATAAATATCAATTTTTTCTAAAATTTGGTATACTGAATTGAGGCAGCTGCTCCTTAATATGGAAACTGCCTTTATCAGTAGGTGACAAAATATTTTTAAGTGGTTTTTCAAACAAAAAAAAAGCCAATTTTCTCGAAAACGGTCCAGAATTAGCCAAAAATAAATTTAAAAAACCCCCAACATCCCCTGTCGGCTTATTTACGTATCTACCACATATATCAAATTGGGGGAGCTACCCCTAATATAAAAACTGTCCTTATCAGTAGGTGCAAAAATATTTTTAAGCTTTTTCAAAGAAAAACAGTCAATTTTCTCGAAAACGGGTCGAATTGGCCAAAAATAAAATTTAAAAACCCCCCTGGACGAATGCCCTTTATCGGCTTATTTACGTATCTACCACATATATCAAATTGGGGAAGCTACCCCTAATATTAAAACTGCCCCTACCAATAGGTGACAAAATATTTGATGATGCTGTCACTATAATTTTTAGCTAAGATGTGAACCGCCTATTTTTAGCTATGACGCGACCACCTTTTAGTGAGGACATGAACCGATTACTTTTAACGATGATAATGATACAACCACCTTTTAGCGAGGACAGCTCCGTTTAGCAATGATCTGACTTCATTCTTGACCTTGAAACTGGCAACGCCGCATGACCTTGGGACGTGGCAACACTGTACAGTGGTCTAGAATCGGCATAGCTATACTACTTATTCCCGATAAGACATTCCTTGTATATAAAATAAATAGTGATCTGATTTCGTTATATATTTGTTATTTTATAGGCATTTTTAACTAATTTAACTGTAAAACGTATTTTTATCACAGTATGCAAAACACGGCAATAGTGATGCTCGCATATTGACAGTAATGCCGAACGCTATCTCATGTGTTATTAAATTGTGGTTGGTTTTAGCAAGCTGTAAGTTAGGCCAAACCAGTATTTTTGAACTGTATGCTGATTTTTGCAAGATGTAAGTTATGATTTGGTTGAGATTGAATTGATTGAGATTGATTTGATGATAATCGACTATTTTCCCACGCCGCGCCGGTGCTCTCACGTTTAGGGAGAGTACCAGCTCTGAGTCTCGGTTAGCTTTATCTACAAAGTAAGCGGTCGCTCACAGGAGCTAGGTATATACTGTGGGATAATCGTTATGAATAATTGTTAGCTCAGTTAGCATCTTGTTTGATTTGATTGCTTTGACTGATTTGGTTAACTGATTTAATTGTTTGTGATTGATCTGATTGTTTGATTTGATCGAGAGTGATTTGTTTGAGATTGATTTTTTTTTATTTGGTTTGACATGCTTCGGTTGATTTTATTGGTCGATCGATTGATTTGATTAATTTATGTCAGTAGTACACCGACACCCTCCCCACCACTTTTATTACGTCACAAGCCCCGTCCCCTGGGACACATTTCCCACCACTTTTTGTACTCCCCCGCGTGGAAAGGTGGGGCCAGCTTCTTTTCGGGGGCTATTTTCAACCCTTGGGCGGAGTTGAGCCCCTAATTTGGTTGTATTAAGAGTCTTTTTGGCTGTATACCTCTTGAAGGTTATGCAATTGCGCGTACATGCGGTGTTCTGATTGGAGGAGTTGAAACTAGGCCACGCACCACTTTTAACCGATTGGTTGTGAGTGCACCCGCCTCTCTGGTTTCGGATTGGTCCTTAGCCCACCACTCAGCCGCTGTGCTCTGATTGAAGGACTAGGTCTCTGCATTTTGATTGCTTATGGTGGGAAATTTTAATTTGTATTCGAATAAGGGTCTCTAATGTTAATCCTGTGGATCTTCAAAACCTCTTCTCGGGCCTTCGCCCCTGTCGCGGCCCCCTGGATGGAAACGGTATGGGGCCCTAACCTTATAAGACAAGTAAAGAAGCTAGCTCTTGGAGCTGGGCCCCTTTCGTGGCCGCCTTGGTGCAATTATATGTAGATTCTAACCTAAGGCATTCGCCCCCGTCATAAAAATTTGTATTCTAATAAGACGGCCCTAATGCTAACTTTAAGATAGGACTTGTGTTAGGCCAGCGCCCTGGCCCCTTTGAGTCAAAATTGATTTTTAACGCTATTTAGTTCTATATTTTTAAACTAGCGAGTGTTTTCTGTAATAAAGGTAGCGGTAGGACTAATTAGAGTTTGTTTGTGGCGCCATCTAGCGGTGCATAGACATTTTCTGCAATAGAAGTTGATCATGCACACCTTTCTCTTTCTCTCTCTCGTTTATCCGTATCTCTCTCTTTCGGCTCTTTCTCTCACACAAACAAATCAATCAATCAATTAATTAAGCAGAAGAATCTCAAAAAAATCATGCTCGATCAAATCAATCAGATCAATCTCCAGCAATCAATCAACCAAAATCAATAAATCTGTCTTACAGTTTGCGGAAACCAGCTTACAGTTCAAAAACTGATTTGATTTAATTAATTATAGTTTGCTTACACAAAACCAGCCACAGTTCTAAATACCAAATTGCTATAACGGAAATAAAAGACCAAAGGTTTTAACGGTTTATTATTATATGCGAATCAATAACTACGAAGTTTGAAACCGATAAATACGTACCGTATACTGCTATTAATTAATTAATTTTGAAAAATAGCGTAACACTCACACCTTTATCTAATTAACTAAATAAATGGGTAGAATAAGAGCTGATGCGGAGTTGGTTGGTTTTATGACAGCCTCCCCCTATAATAACACATAAAAATCTTTATTAGCATTTTTGTGAACAATATCAAGTAAAATATATATTAAAAAATAATACGCACACCTTCAGATGTGCTTTTTCTTTCAACTGTTCGAATAATAACGGCGTTGGGGAACTAAACTACCTATTGAAATATTTTGTACAGTTCACTAAACCGTTGTTGTTGATTCGCATATAATAATAAACCGTTAGAACCTTTGGCCTTTTATTTCCGTTACAGCATTTTGGTATTTTGAACTGTGGTTGATTTTGAGCAAGCAAACTGTAATTAATTAAACCAAATCAGTTTTTGAACTGTAAGCTGGTTTCCGCAAACTGTAAAACAGGTTTATTGATTTTGGTTGATTGATTGATATTGATCTGATTGATTTGATCGAGCATGATTTGTTTGAGATTCATTTGCTTAATTAATTGGTTGATTTGTTTGTGTGTGTGAGAAAGAGACGAAAGAGAGACGGATAAACGAGAGAGAGAAAGAGAGAGGTGTGCACGATCAACTTCTATTGCAGAAAATGTTGATTAGTCTATACACCTCTAGATGGCGCCACAAACAAACCCTAATTAGTCCTACCGCTACCTTTATTACAGAAAACACTCGCTAGTTTAAAAATATAGAACTAAATGGCGCTAAAAATCAATTTTGGCTCAAAGGGGCCAGGGCGCTGGCCTAACACAAGTCCTGTTTTAAACTTAGCATTAGGGCCGCCTTATTAGAACACAAATGTTTATGACGGGGGCGAAGGCCTACACCTGTCTTTAGGTTAGAACCCACATACAATTGCACCAAGTGGGCCACGATAGGGGCCTAGCCCCAAGAGCTAGTTTCTGCATTTGCCTTATAAGGTTAGGGCCCCATACCATTTCCAAGCAAGGGGCCGCGACAGGGGCGAAGGCCCTAGAGCAAGTTTTGAAGATCTACACGTGTCTTATAAGTTAGCATTAGGGACCCTTATTAGAATACAAATTCAAATTTCCCGCCATAAGCAATTATAATGCAGAGACTTAGTCCTCCAATCAGAGCACATCGGCTGAGTGGTGAGGCTAACAACCAATCAGAAACCAGAGAGACGGGTGCACACACGACTAAAGTGTTTGCATTTGGCCCTCCTATCTCCATGGCAAATAATTACCATCAAAATATGAACGGGTTTTTGATAAACCTCGTGGTATTTGATCAATAATTCTGTTAAATTCTGATAGGGCTGTTTCGATCCCGAATGAAAGCCGGTTCATTCGCTACGTTCTTCTACGTGTTGAATTAGTTTGAATTTTACTGCTTTTCTCATCTACCTTCAGATGTAAGTATGCTTTATAGAGATCTGGGCAGCAGAAATATTTTCGTCCCCCGTCTGATTTCTGGATCACCATCAGCGGTGAATCACTATGGTTGATTTTCGAAATGATCCCATCAGCTTCTAAGTCGTTCATGTTTTGATTGCTGTTTATTTAGTTCTAGAATGTTAAGGTAGCGCCCCAAAAGTGCTGCAAAATTTTAAGGTACTACAAATAATAACTAATTTGATTCTCTCCCATTAGACGTAACAGGTACTTCCACAGCACCGAGTGGTTCAAAAATTTCATTTAGTATATGAACGAAAACGAATGCTTGTGTTGATTAGAAGGTTTTTGATATCTAGCTTTTCGAAGGCTGATTCTGGAATAAGAGTGGACGCACATCCACTATCCACGTCAAAGGTGTGATATCGACTGTTGATTAATATGGTCACTACATACTGGGAATAATAGTCGATTTGGTTACATGTCTACAACTGTGTTTATACTATAGGTAGGATCAAAATAGTTGAACTGTTCTGGGTATGAATCATCCCCAAGATTAACCTTCTTCAAAGCTTGCATTAATGACAATATGCAAACCCTCTTTACGTGGCCTTGGAGATTACATTTCTGGCAATACAATCGTTCATACTTAACTGTACAGCTCTTGGATCTACGTGAATCTTTACAACAACGTAAGCAGGTACTTTCAATACCAAGTTTTTAAAATCTATTTGGGATCTCTGTCCATGCGGTTGATAATATTGTCTTCATTGAGATTGTGAGACTGTAATTTTCCGTCCTACCACTCGAATGTTTTTGAATAATCTTATTTATCTCATCGGAAGATGTGCTAGCACTAGCGCTAGAAATTTCCTGGTTATCTAGTTTTGATGATTCAATGGCCAGTGCGTTTGATACTATTTCGTCGAATTCGTTTTCAATTATCTGTAAAGGCGCGTACGCATATAGCCAGTCGACGTCGATCAATTTGGTTGGATGAAAAAGTTGAATAAGTGTAGACCCATCGATCGACGTCGACCAAACGTCTAGTCGACGTCGATCAACATCGATCGACGTCGACTGAGGATCCAAACATGTCGGTTTTCTTCAAAGGGTGTGGATCGAATGAAAAATATGTAGACGCGTTGTTCGACAACGAATGACGAGTTAGCACTTCAGTCTTGATTTGATTGTGATTCTGAAAGGGTGTATTTGTTTTGCACTGGCATAATTCGCAGATTTTGAACTTATGAAATGAGTTTATCCAATGAACAGACCTTGGAACTTATTCATATGTACCGAGATCGCCCAATACTATGGGACGCTACTAACGGGGAGTGTATCCGAAGAAACGTATGTAAGCAAATGGTTTGCTTACCAGGATAAGATGTTTCTAGCGGACAAAAATAAACCAGGAACAACGGTGGATACAGATGTATTAGAGGTTAAGATACATCATAATAAAAATTTTATCCGTATTCACCTATCAAAGATTTTTTAACTTGCCGGTTCCTTCTATATCAGACACAAGTAAACAAGAAGGTCACGATAATTGATAGTTTCTGATGTTTTTGCAGGTCTAGTCATGCTTTATTTATGTATTACTGACTTGAAAGCCGCTATAATAGTCCAAGATCCCGTACGTAAGTGTATAAATTACGTCCAAACAAATAAAAATCGCATTTGGTTTTTAAAATTTCATTATTTGATGAAATAGATCGGTCAGATTTTTACTTTTTATTTTTATTTTATGAAATAAACCGGTCAGCTTTTCATTTTTTTTATTTCTTAAGATAAACCAGTCACCCTGGCGCGTGGGGTAATTTAATTGTGGGTGTGCTTAAAAAAATGTATGTAACTATACTATCCTTATATATTGTAATAAAATACAATTCACCTTGCAGCAAATTCATTTCTAATGTTCTGAGCGCCAATGGTGCCTCCCCTAGGGACTCTAGAGGCGTTAGGAAGTTGAGAAGGTGATGTATCTTGTCTCCACAAACTTGAAACTAATTCTCCATTATCTACACATTCTCTGTCGAACAGTTCATTTGGCCAGTAGGTAGATCTTGATGGAGTTTTTTTTCAAATGGATGTGTAAATGTGTTGTAGTCAAACTCACTTTAGTTGCTACATCCGGATTTAATAACATCGGTAGCTAAAAACTCTCTTCTTGGATCCTTTGTCATGTAAGCTAGAAAATGGTTTCATCAAATTAACTGACAGTGGAAATGCCTCGTCTCTAACAAATACATATTGAATCGGTTGGGCGCCCCCGGTAAAGGGCGTGGGGCGGGAAGATGTAAAGAGTTCATATCAAGTTGTTCTTTGAAAGATGTGTTATTAAACACTCCACCATCAGAAATTATTCCTTGACATCCGACGTTTGCGTACCTATATGAAATTGTAAGATGCATCTACAATAGCAAGTAACACGATACTGTGGAATGAGTTAAAGTTAAAAAATTGTAGACTTATATGCCTTCCGTCTATGGCGCCGAGGCAGTTAGGATAGTTCCATAAATCGTTAAATTTTTTTGCGATGATTTCCCATTCCAATTCATTTTTCGGCTTCTGAAAATAAAAGAAAAGTGTTAACTTTTACTTACACTTTTCAGGAGTCAAATAAAACACTGAAGCAAAATGAAGAATTCAATGAAAATAAAGGAGAGAATGAAAATAAAGAAGTTAATGAAAATGAGGAAGTAAATGAAAAATCAGGACAAACAGGACGAAGTGATAAATACGAGTTCAAACAAAATAGAGCGAAAAGATTTCAATCTCCGAAGTAACTGATGCCCAGAAAACGTAAACACGGATCTCATTTAGCAGCATCAACGCCAGTAATGAATGAAGCAATAAATCTAATGAGGTGTATTCAATCAAACAAGGTAGAAAAAGGCGAATACTCACTCTCTAGAGAGCAAGTCGCTATGAAGCACCACAAACACGGTTTACACTTCAAAATATTATAAACCAAGCATTATTTGGTGGAGTAATGGGTATGTACTTACACAATACTCCAACACACACTAACTATAGAAATACGTACATGCACACCTACAGATAATTTTGGCCCTCAATTCCCATATTATGCATACCACAACAATACCCACGACACAAAAACGCACACCACTTTCGTCTCCATCATTCTCTGCTTCGTAATCACCTGTTGAGTCACAGTATTCCCGTAGTGTTTCACCTGTACTGGATCGGTGACAACAAATGAACGATATTGCCGATATACTATCATCATAAAATTAAAAACTTTTGTACCTACATACAGTCAAACTCACTTAAGACGAGCACAGATAAAACGAGATTCTGGGTATAACAAGCGTTTCGTAGGTAAATGATTACAATTGTATTAGTTTACGTACTAAATTTTCTCGCTTATTACGTTCACGTTTCACGGTAAAGACGAGCAAATTTCAAATTTTGTAGTAGTTTTTATATACATACTAAAAGCCGTTTCAAGTAAATATTTGTTAAGAATTTTTGGGATTTCCGTAATTACGTTTCACAGAAAAGACGGACACATTTTAAAAGAATTAAAATAGATTAAAAGAGATTAGCTACTGCTTAGAATTCGCTTATGCCTTCCGGCTTACCAATTGTACACATTGTACCTGTTTTACAAATGAATGCAAGGTATGTAGTTTCTGGTCAGTTCTTACTTTTGCAGCAAGACATGAGGTTGAAAAATGGCTTCAATAAAACGCAAAACACTTTCAATTCGCGAGAAAGTTGAGATAATTCGGGAACTAGAAAATGGTGCAAAAAATTCCGCGACGTGCAAAAAATATGGTTTACCATCATCTACCGTGTCAACGTTGTGGAAAAACGGAAAAAACTACAATTGCAGCATTCGGAAACAATTTAACTGACGTGAAAAAATTAGAGAAGTGTACTAGAGATTGTGTGGTTCAAAAACCAAAAAAAAATGGGCCCATTTTAAGAGCGCAGTCTGAGAAGTTCGCGGAGCAATTAAATTATACAGACTTTATGTATAATAATGGGTAGATTGATCGCTTTAAAAACCGCAATAACATTGTGTATGGAAAAATAAATGGTGAAGCGAAATCAGTGGACACTAACGTTACAGGCGAGTGGTTAAAAAGTGTTTGGCCGGAATTACGACCAAAAATTTAAAGATGAAAACATCTACAACGCCGACGAAACGGGATTATTTTTCAATTTAACGCCAGATACCACTTTAAAATTTAAAAATGAAAAATGTATTGGTGGAAAAATGTTGAAAAATCGTCTCACTGTTTTAATTTGCGCCAATATGACGGGAAGTGACAAAAAAAAAATGTTGGTAATCGGAAAATCACGAAATCCTCGCTGTTTTAAAAATGTTAAGTGCCTACCAGTTGACTACACCTCTAACAAGAAAGCTGACATCTACAATTTTTGGAGAGGAAATTAGAAAATGGGATGATAAATTACGACGTAACAATCGAAACATTTTATTATTGGTTGATAATTGCTCAGCGCATCCTGCATTGCAAAATTTAACCAACATCACCCTTATTTTTTTACCACCAAACACAACGTCTATCCTTCAACCCAAAAACCAAGGGATTATTAGAAGTCTTAAAAATTTCTACCGTCGCTTATTGGTGTTACAGTTAATCGATCGAATGGAAAATAAACAGGATCTTAAAATAAGCGTGTTAGATGCAATACGCCTAATGAGTGATGCGTGGAATAATGTGACCCCCACAACAATTCAGAATTGTTACAAAAAATCTGGTTTCGTTTCTGCCGTAAATGAAGGTTTCGAAGAAGTAGACGATCTTCCTTTATCTACTTGGTTAGAAAGTAGTGACATCAATAATTTTCAAAATTGCGCGTCCTTAGATGACTACGTAGATATTGATGCCGATGTGATTACTCCGGGTTTAAAAACTGACGAAGAAATTATACAAGAAATTACAGAACGGGAAGCTGAAAGTGATGAAGGTGATGTAGACAGTAATGAGTAGAGCTCGGATTATATGCAAATTGCATATTCTATAATATAAATAAGCCATCAAAAATATTTTGTTTATACACGAATCGCATAATTTAAATTCGATTGACATGAACTTTATTTTGCATATTTACGCGTTGTTGTGCATACTTTGCACATTTCACTCATTGCGTGTATTTTATTGCATATTTTTTCAATTCAAATTTTTTTATAACGAAAATGAAAAATTACATTTATTCTATACATTCGTGAAGTTTTTCCCCGTTTTTTTCTTTCCATTTGGAGATTCAATGGAATTAGATTAAATTATGTGTATTCTTGCATATTTATTTATCTACAGGAACCTCATTAAGGTAGAATGCAATAATTCCTTCAGTTTCAAATTTTCAATAGGTTATTGTTCTGAGGGCCATTGGCAATAAGTTACTATTATTGTTCATTTGACTAATTACATAACAAAAGTTTAAAGATGTTTTTTTAACGTACTCAAACAGATGAAATGAAAATAAAATTATATAATCCTATATACTAAAATATTCAGGTCATTTAGTTCACGCAGATTGCGAGACAACCGCTTGACGGATTTCGACCATTTTTTTTTATGTAAAGGTAAATTTATGTATAAAGAAATAACAGACCCAGAATGTGATTTTAAGGTTTTAATTTTTTTACAAATTTGATTTAAATTTTGCAAAAGACTAGCACTCGACGCCAACGTTTTAAGTTTGTTTTCAAAGAAACAATTTCAAATCATATGTTTACCGCAAAATTTTGCGGGAGAAAATCTCGTTTCAATAATTTGCATTTCTTTAGTAGCTTTTTGTATGATCCTTTAGTTTAGAAATTTTCAAACTACCAATTAGTGACCACTAATATTAGGCGATAATTAAAATATTTGGATTACTAATAAATAGTAATAAAATAATCGAATATGGAAACGTCTTGATTATTCCCATCACTAATTCCTTCTCATTGTTACCTTGACTAACTTGCTCAGAAATATTTCAAGCGGATTAAGGGATTTTCCGAAATGCAGGTTTACGTGCTTAAATGTTATTAACTATTATTATGGTTGTTTGCTGACATTTCTTTTTGGGATGTTCCATTCCTAATACCTGAGTTATCGGCAATATTTGACTTGTCCTTGGAAAGGATCTGTGCAAAAGTAGTTAGTATTGTATATGTATTATTTTAAAAATAAATGCATTAAGATATTTTGTTTATCATTGTGAGTAAAATTTAGTGCGTATGCTGCATATTTTTGTGCATATTTTACATAATCAAGTGCATATTTCAAAGATTTTAGATTCATATATATATATATATATATATATATATATATATACGCATATTTTAACTAATTTTCGTGCATATAAATCCGAGCTCTAGTAATGAGTGTGATAAACCCATGCCTGTTACACTCGCTAAAGCAGGCGACGCATTGGTATTATTGACGCGGTTTTTTGAAGAAAACGGTAGTAGTGAGCAAATATTTAAATCTAGAAGTGTTTTAAGAGGTAGTCTCAATGATGTTAAATTTAAACCAAAACGTCAGCTGAAAATAAATGAAATTTTTAATAACTCTTCTAATGTTTAAGAGATATTCCAATGCAAAATAATGTATTTTTATGCGTAATAAACAATATTTTAAAAAATGTAGTATCCTTTTTAATTTTTAGAGTTTCTCGGAAATAACGTTTAACGGATATAACGAACAAAATTAGCAATCCCAGAGATCTCGTTTTAACCGAGTTTCACTGTGTAAAGTTTACATGTGATTTTTATTCGTACATATGTATTTTGTAATCAAACTCTTAGTACTAAATTGACTACTTTCATTTATTTAGGTTTTTACCTTTAACCTAGAGTTTCATAGCAAAATATTTTTCTTACCTTCCCTTCACCTTCAAGCACGGAGCAGAGGGTATCACATACATCGGGTATAGCCAGAAAAATTTTCAGAGTAACAGCAAAGCGTTCTCTCGCAGGAATGGCTCGTCTGTATGTAGTGTCTTTTTTTGGAGATTAGCGGTGCACTCATTCTCAATATGTTTTCAATTTCACTACTTTTCATTTTGAAACCAGCGTCACATCTATATTTTAAATTTAAGTCATCAACTTCATCCAAGAGTAGATCTTTCGTGAACTCGGTTGTACTATATTTACTTCCGTGAACAAGACCGGGACGCATCCAAAATCTCCTGGGACGCCGTTGATGTTGACTGTCAGCACCTTTGACAAGTATTACGGAAGCAGCAGCTACAATAGCGTCTCGTCACTCATTCCGTAAAAAAATGAATACGTAGGTACACAGAATGTTATTTAAGATACGTTAGGAGTACACATTGAAGTGAGTAAGCTAAAATATTGTTAGTTTGAATCAACGTCGATCGACGTAGAACAACAACACGTCTACTCTATTAGACAGTGTAGAAGTATTGTTCGTGTTTGTTGGTCGACGTCGATCAATATCGATCGACGTCGACTGACTATATGTGGACGCACCTTAATAATTGCTCACGGATTGTATTATTGCGGAACCATCTAATAAATTGTGCACGTAGAAATACGTGTGCTATAATACTAGCTTTGCATGCACAATTAAAATCACACTCGATTGTATATCGTTCTAGGGTAGACAAATATTCGGAAATTGTTTGACTTTCTGTGTGATATGTTGATAAGAATCTATGTTAAGCTACTAAAATGTTTTTATTTGGACAAAGATGCTTTTCTAAAGTTTCTATTAACTTGTAAACTTTCAAGTATATGAGTTTAATAGTAGTTGAACACAATACTTTTTATCTGATAAAATAGTTTTAAAATCTTTGTTTGTATGAACAAAAACTTTGTTGATTATAATTTTCGAATGGTGGTATAAAATAATTTGATGGAATCGATTGAGCTGTTGTTTGTTGGTTAGCATTTTGGTTTATGCACGCCTTTATAAGTTCTTTGTGGTTTGATTTTATAACTGACAGAAGAGTCTCAAAGCGTGACTCATTCATTTTTGATTAATAGATAAATAATTGATAACTTACACGGTTTCTGTTGTTTGATGGACGAATTGTAAAAGTTTGATGTTGATTTCACGTTGATAAAAAGCTTAATTTTTTTTCTTAAAACTCTCACTTTTATTTTTAAAACGTAAAAACAGAACGACATAACGTAATAACAATATGAAGTCATTTCAAAAAGTTAGGTTATCATCTCCTATCATAGATAAGGTTATAACACGATTAAAATATTTTTGTAATTTGCTTTCATTTTGATTCTTTAATAGACATATTAAGAAATGCGACGTCCTCATATCCGATGTCATTATGGTCATTAATTCACGGAACATTTTACGAAAATATTAAGGTTGGCAAAGCTTGATGCGGAATTATGTTATGCATGTCCCTCCTACAACATGTGTCGAAAGCAAGATGCGTCTAGTAGAAAACTTTGATGTGAGCAAATTCGTGATCGTATTTTTATCAATTTCACGTATTTCAGGGGGCGTACATGCAAGACTATCTTGAATATTTCCCAATTGTATAATTTACTCCCATACACAAATGCAACTTCTTTAGGATTACAGCGATTATTTTTTGACGTTTCTAAGAACAAATAGAAATTTTAGTCATAACAACGTATTTTTTTATTTGACTTCTGTCATCAATTTGAAAGTTCAGAAGCCTTAATTTGTTAAAACAAAAATATAATATTGAGAACGTATTTCTTATTGTAACGTCTAAAATAATCCATCGAATACCACACGAGAGTTCGATAAATTAGAAAATAATTCTCTATATTTTCTCAGCCCTGTTGCCATTCGGCAACAGCCACTCGAGCACTACGGGCTCGTCTCTTGCTGGCAACAGGTTTTCGAAAATTTGTCAAATTATTTTCAATTTATTCTCACTCTCTTGTGATATTACTACTGATAATCCCATTGAACGATATAAATTACAGCGGTAATTCAACTGCAATGACGTCATACTCAACTACCATAGTAACAGAGCTATTATTGTCATAAACAAGAAGCATTTGTTAGACACTGACAGCCACGTTAAAAAAATTAACTTAAGTTTATTGTAAAAATGAAACGATTTCGTAAAAAGAGTGTTCCGAAGAATACAATGAAAAATCAGGCATTTATTTGGACCCAATTATTGTTCGGTTCCTAAATTTTGTTACATGCTTAGTAATTAAAGGTTTTGTCGTTTTTTAAATTTAAATTTTTAATTAATGAAATAAAGGTTTTGTTCATTTATTACATTTTTTAACCTTTTTACATAATTAACTGAAGTTTTGTTCATTTGCTTATATATATATATATATATATATATATATATATATATATATATATATATATATATTGTGATGGCCTTAATTTGGAAATATTTTTTATGGCTTAAATTTTATTATAAAAGTATACACTTGGGGATAGGATTCAAATGATCTTTAAATTAAATTGGCAAATCAAATAAATAATTTTTAACCTTTTAATTATTTTAAATTAAAATCTTATCAAATCTTTTTTGTGAAATCAAAAGAAATTTCATTTCACACATGGAAATATTCATGTTAATAATTAAATTGTAATTTGTAATTAATAGTTTCAATGTGAAACAGACTTAGTTGGAATTTGCACAAATTACGCAGGCGTTGCGTCCTTGCTAACTTAAATAAATGCAGCCTGTCAAAAATGTCACCAAAGGATCTAAAATTAGTGAGAACAATTTTGATTTTGTTCAAAGTAAAATTATTAATTTTATAATTACACCAGTTCATTGACTTTTCAGATATTAATACATGTTGTCGCACAAACATTTATACACAATCAATCAAAAAACATAAATACAGGACATCAAAAGAATAGTCAATGCAATAGTTGGGTTACGATAGAAAAATTTAACTCACATGTGTTTTTGCAATTTCCAAAGAATGGTTACATTTGGCTTATTCCATATTGACATTGGACGTAGACTTCTTTCCATGTATCGATTATACTGCCTTGTTGTTGAAATTGGTGCTGCTTATATTCCATAACTTCATCCATATCCATTAACTGGTGATAAATATTCCTCGTGGTAAATACGATGTACTTATATAATATGCTCAAATACTTTCAGACAAGCACATTTTTAAATATTTAATAATTTTTCGAATTTAACTTGTATTTTATTTTTATATAAAATTTTATATCTACTTGCACTTTTATTTTAGATGCCGTTATGAAGTTATCTCATAATCTCCACCACTTTCAAAAAAGTAAACATCAAATCCAAAGTAACTGAAGGATTTTATTGACAAAAAAAATGCACATCACCCGATGTTTAAACACGATTTCGAAATGAAACAATTACAATATTATCGACAATTATAATCGGTAATCTAAGTTTTAAATTTTGTTATAGGTTAAAACAATTGTTTCTGAAATCTCAACTCCACGTTGATCGTGTTTCAAATCCGATAATATTAACGGAAATTTTAACTTATATGTTAACAAAAACATTACTAGCACTATGACTTGTTAGTCACTAAAAATTACAAACAGCAAAAAAATGCAAGAGAGTGAGAAATCAGGAGCAATTCCTTTTATACTTTTCTCATGGATGCCAAATTTTCAATTTTTTTTCTACATTACACACAAAAGATCCTAGCATCTGATTGGTTTAAACAAAATTGCTAAATTAACTAAAACATAAATTATGCCATAACTTTTTCAAATCAAATCGGATTTGCTTTATAAATACAAATTTGAAATCAGGGCAACTTTCTCCATAAAAAGACACCTCACATGCCTTATTTCGCCTTAAAAATTTACATTTTGAGAAACTAAAACCTAAATTTACTAATAACTAACAAATTTTATATTTTACAACTAAACTAATTACATATTCAAATTCTACATAAAAAACTGTATAAGAAAACACCTATTTCAACCCACTTTACCTAGTTTTAACAAAATTTCCACTTTCATATCTTAATTTTAGGTAGTTAACCCAACTTTCCTAATTTTATGTTTAGATTACATATTTACTGTTAATTTCTTTGTGAGAATGAGGGAAACCTACTATTATATGCTTTTATAATTTATTCTGAACTTATCCTATCCTATAAAAGCTATAAATTTGTAAAATTCTTAAATATAGTACTTAACCTAACTTTATAAAATTTACTTTTAACTTGCGTTTTCAACGTCCATATCACTTGAAATGTTCATCTAATATGTTCTTATATGTCTCTATCACAAGCACTGTTTATATATATATATATATATATATATATATATGTATATATATATATATATATATATATATATATATATACTCCATAGTTCATAATTTTGTCTTTTCACATTTCCATATTGTTAACACGTTTTGTAAATTTTTGTATACAAATTGTAATTATATATTAAATATCACATTGCACAAATGTTGTTCATGTTCTTAACTACGTTTTTAAGTCACTGCCACTTCTTATGCACTTTTTAAACACTTTGTCTGTGAATTACTAATATACTGTGTTCGTACCATAACCCTTTTTTATAGTTCGCAGAGTTTATGCATTGTACCTACTACTATACATGTTCTACACATTAGAATTATCGTACTTCATGTGATCAATATCGATGTTACCACTTGTACATATTTGCATGTAGCCACAAAATATGAACTACTTAAACCTCCTTCAATCTAGCTTCAACATTTGTAACGAAACCAAAGCAATTAAGATGATGTTGAAACTATTCAAGTGTTCTTAGAAACCATTAAGTAAATACTTTACACTTAAACATGAAATGAAAATACCTCAAACATCGAAGTTTATTGTAATTGCGAATTTATGACATGGTTTGTTTACTACTCGTAAGAAGAACCAAGAAGAAACTTACGAGAGCTACAAACAAAAACATTAAGTTTTACATTGATAGTATAACTTAAGTTTAAGGTTTAACTTTAGCATTATAATTCTTATTGAAAAACCAACTATTTTTAAAAATGAACAGAATACACTTTTTTTTAAACTCTACTTTTTAAGATTTTCGAAAATACCTCCACCTTGTGCAAGGCAGTAACCCAATCTGTGATAAAATTCAGTTCGGGAGTTTTCTAACATTTCTTGGGTGATGCTGTTTAGAGAGTCTGTAATTTTGACAACAAGTTCGTACAAATTGTTAGCACGTTCATGCTCGTGCCCATAAATTTTCTGGGCTACGTATCCCCAAACAAAAAAGTCGTTCGGCGCGATATCAGGTGTGCGAGGGGGATATTTAATAGTACCTTTTCCACTAATAATACGGATAGGGAACGTAGTTTCCAAAAACTGTAGAATTCTTATTGCAGTATGAGTAGGACAGCCATCTTCTTGATACCAAATGTCATCAAAATTTATATTGAGGTGTTGAACAGCTGGAACTATCTGGTTTCTCAACATTTCTAAATATTTGTATGCATTCAAGTTTCCGTTGATAAAAAATGGACCAATTATGGAATTGCCTAAAATTCCTGCCCACACATTAACTTTTTGGGAGTATTGTATCCGGTAAGGAATACTAATGTGTTTGTTTTCCCGAGAGTAACCAACAACGACAGACGGATTGTGATGGTCATGTAAGTTAAAATAACACTCGTCGGTAAACAAAATATTTTCAATAAATCCTTCGTTTTCATTATCCCGATTCATCATATCTACACAAAACTCCATACGCTTTTGATGACCTTCTGGAAAAATTTCTTGTGTAGTTTGCAACTTATAGCAACGGTATTTATTCCTTTTCAAGATATTGCGAATTGTTCTTGGTTCAATATTCATTTCTTCAGCAATTTTTGTACTATTTCACGGGAAATTAGTTTCTGCTAAACTACACACTGCAATTGCTTGGATTTCGCGCTCTTCGTTTAAGTTACGCCATCATTACCATCAATGCTACTGCATTTTCTACAATTATTTAAACATCCACCGCTTTAAAATTTACAAACAGTACGCATAATCGTACTTTCTAATGGGATTGGCCTGTTTTCAAAGGAAAAAGCAAACCTCCCCATTACTTCTTGTGCAGTGCTTCCTGAATGATACCACTTAATAATCTGAATTTTTTCTTCAGTGGAATACATGAGTATTGTGTTGGACTTGCAAAAACACTGATTTTAAATTTTATATTTATATATATATATATATATATATATATATATATATATATATATATATATATATATATATTGAGATGTTCAGAAAGGAGTAAGAGAAGGATCGGAAAGTTTAAATAGTAATTTCTTTATAAAAAGGGGTGATTTCAAGATTAATACATGTGCGAGACATTGATTTGATAGAATTTGGTTCACGATGGGTTTAAAGTGGATTTGTTTTGGACAAAATAATCTGAATAATATTTATACAATTTGATTTCATTATAAAAAGCATTGTGCTACCAACAAAAATGTCAGGAATGTTAAATAAACTTATTTTCGTAAAGTTAATTTAGTATTTTCCTTTATTTCAATAAAAGTCTATTTTTCGAGAGTATTTTGGCATGTGAATATTTTACAGGTGTTTAAACACAAATTGTAAAGTTAGAATTATATTATGGATATTGTGTAAATAGTTTTAGAATGCAGGAAATGTGATAAAATTCATGAAAGGGTTATAATATGGACTTATTAGAATTATTTCTCACATATTTTTGGAAGCGATTGTGTGACAAACTTAGTGATACAATTTAAATAGCAAGAGCAATGCATAGAACATATTAACACAAAGACATTCACAGTTAGATACATTTTTGTAGTGAAAATTCAAGTAAGTGTGTTAAACGATGTGACTTTTTAATGCAACACTATATTATACAATGCAGGTGAAATGAACATTAAATAAAATAAAGACAATTATTACAAGCCACTAGCATAACATTTTGAGTTACAGAAACGTTTTTAAGTGTAAGTTATTTGCAATTTTAGAATTAAGTTTGGTTATGTTGTAAATTCTAGGTTTATCCACAAATTTATAGTTTTTTTAATAATATTAGGCTTAAATTATATTCTTAAAGTGATTAATAGGAGGTCTTCCTCAGTATTTCATAGTATTAAAAAGGATACAATGCATTTCACCGCAAAATTTTCATGAAATGGGGTTGAATTTAGAATTTTCTACATAAACATAAAATTTCTTTAAATTCAAGATTTCGAATTTTAAATGTGTGTTTTCCTATGCCAAATATTACCAGGATTACATATATGTAATTAGATTAAGTGTAGCTTGTAAGATTAGGTAGTTATAGGCAAATTTAAATTAGATTAGGTCATTTCGCATATTATTTTAAGGATCCATATCTTGTTGGATGTCTATCTATTCGAAATTTTATACAGTTTTCATTTCTGTCGTTAGTTTTTAAATCCGTTATTATATAAGAAAGATATGGCCAAATTTCTATTTTAGTTAAAATTGTAAAATTTTTCAACCAATCAGAGACATAGTTACAAAGGTAGATTTGCTAGAAAAAAATTGAAGTTTCAGTAACAACCAAAAAGGTATAAAAGGAATTGCCCTGGAAGTGGTGAGCTCTCTATAATTTGTTTTTTTAAAAAAGGTTAAAATAGTATTGTGTATTTGTGTTACAAGTAAGTTTTTCTAACCTAATTTAATTATCGGGAAAAAGTTATAAATAACGGAGAGAAGAATATTCTAGAGCAATTGTTTTTATACCGGCAATAATTTAAATAGTTCGGTCTCCGATACCTGTTCGTTTCGAAAAATTCATTATGATTTAATTTGTGTGACGATTTTGTTGAACGTTTAAAGTTTTCGTTTTGTCGAAGTTGATTGGACTACGTTTTACCAAATTAAAGTCGCAATTATTTTTGATCATTGGTGTTTTATTTCCTGTTACGAATTCTTTTAAATAATTCACATTTGAACCGGCACCTAAAATAAAAGTGAAATTAAAATAAATTTTGGACAACCTTTAAATATTTTATAAACGATACCATTCAGTAAGCAATAATATATTTAAATAAAATATTACCAAGATAAAATTTGTGATTGGAGTGAAGCCGAATTGAAAGAAAACATTACTAGTTACGGAAGCAAGCGTGATCTACAACCCGAGTACCTGTTAGCAGCCAATGGGTATATGGTAGCAGCAAGAATTAATTGGAAAGTGCCTGCATCGAATTGGAACAACTTGTAGGAAGACATCAGTTTGCACTTGGAACAGTATATGTGAGTCATTTTTTTATTATAGCCCTATTTATTGTATTCATTGTTGTGTTAGATTTCCTGCAATTATTATTTATTGGTTATATGTATTGGTGTAAAATTTTGTACCTGTAAAAGGAACAAAATTTTAAATTATTTCCAAATTTTAAATTCAATTGTAAACATAAACATTAAATCTGCAAATCATTGTTTGACAGTTTTGACATTTATTAACTTAATTCAGATTTATTTCTTGTACATATATGATATTTTTCATAAAGAGTAATTCATATAACTACATAAAAATTAAATATAATTTCCCACTAAACACTGATCCCTATCCCCACTTCGAGATAAACAAATTTGAGATAAAAATTTACAAATCAATTATAATTAAATCCCCACAACATCAACATTTAAATTTTTAAAATAAATTAACATAACATATATATATATATATATATATATATATATATATATATATATATATATATATATATATATATATATATATATATATATATATATATATATATATATATATATATATATTCAGTCGAACTATCTTAACTTTTAACCAACAGAGAAAACCAACTCATGCAGTTTCCAGGCAACACTGCTTTTTCTCGGATTATCGATAATTTTGGACGCACTAGTGGAAATATGTATGGTTAGCTTCCATATTCGTGTTTTATCACAGAATTAGGATAAAACAAAAGGGTCTAGATGAAATTTTCACTTTTAAAATTAAAACATTACCAACCGCCACAAAATCCCTAAATTAACTAAACATTTTGTTTAAAAACGGCATAAAAAGGGCAAATTACAAAAAAATAGTATAAAATACGCCACTCGTTTTTTTAAACTTGAATTCGTGCTTCAAGGTTGGTCTTATGAAACTTGTTTTTTAATATACTATTAAGAATTGTTAAAACTGTTTGAACTTCATAAAGTATTTTTATATGCGAATTGTATATAATACAACAAAATTATAATGTTCCTTTTAGTAACTACATAGAAGGCAGACGATGTAACATTCCCTACTAACGGTATCATCCTACTACCGGACAGTTATTCGCCTACTACCCCGACAAGAACAGAAGTAAGAACTAGAAATAGAGACTGAAACAAGAAATAATATAGTGTATACTTACTGTATTAATATGTTTTTACTTACTCAATTTTCAATCACACGCGATTCTTGGTTCTCGTGCTACTTACCGGACTTGCTGTTATTTATTTGCAACCAAATGATTTAATTATTTTTAATTTAGATTTCCGAATTCCGAATTAGAGTTGGTTATCGTTTATTTAATTCAACATTTATTTTTGCAAATTCTATTCTTTGTTTTATTACGGATTAGATCTAGTTATTTATTTTTATCAAGCTAATAAAATGAATTCTTATGGCAATGGTTGTGTTTGTGTTTTATTATAGAAAGGGGCTTATAACAGGTATATACATCAAGCAAGAACCGACGGCTTACTTCTATCTAAAGCTGTACATTTTTTTTTGTCCATATGTATGCATGGCAAAGAGGTAAATCTAAAAGTATGATTGATTTGAAAGTGTGTGGTGAACGGTTTAAAAACCGGGTGAGAGATACAATAGTAATTCTCGGATCGGATTACTTTTTGGTTGTATCGAGAGCGTGTTTAGGTGACAAGTGGGTCTGTAGAACGTCCAGAACTAGGGTAGATAAACTAGTAGATAATGGTGCGTGAACTAAACATGCAGATTCTCTGAATAAATAGTTAAATGTGAATGAAGCAGTGTGGAACGAACAAATAAAAGACAATGGCGTTGAAAGTGCATGCATAAGCTTGAATTGTGCCGTGCAGATATATGGAAGAGCAAATATATGCGTAGGCAGAAAAAATGTGCTTGGTGCAATGATTCGGTAAAAAAGGCAGTATGTAAGAAAAAACACGCGTACATGGCAATGATTGCTGCAGAAAATGAGACTTCGAAAAAGCTATTGTATGAGGTGTACAGACTAAGAGACAAAGAAGCGAAGGAGGCAGTGAGAATAAGTAAGGAGAAAGTAATGGCTGTGGAAGGAGAGAAAGTTCAGAATGATTTTGAAGGAAACAAAAATGTAAAACCGTGGCCAAAACAGAATGCTGCAGGAGTGATGAAGTGAAGTGAATAAGACTGAAAAGTTTAATATGGAGAATGTAGAAGGAATAGAGAATGAAACTGAGGAGGATATGGGGTTAAATGAAATAGAGAAAATTATAGGAAAGTTGAAGAACGGTAAAGGAGTAGGCCTGGATCGAACCACTGGTGAAATGATAAAATATGAAGGTGCCAAACGTATGCGAAGGTTGTGTGAATTATCATACCTGAAGAAAATGACGTAACAAAGTAATTCTAGTTTTGTTTATTAGGAAATGCACTAAGTAATAGTTTTTGTTAGTTGTAGTTAGTTGGAAAAATCGAATTCCAGTTCCGCCTTGATGCCAAACCTTTTTTGAGTGCTATTACTTTTGTTGGTCTCGTCAAACGATCATATTTTCATTCTTATTGCTTAATTAGTCTTATTTCCCCGTTCGCATTACTATTCCTTCCTGCATTTAAAAAATCGGTTCTTTTCAGAACAAAATTTTAGTTCGTGTTATATTTAATTGGGGAAATGCCGAATCCGTTACACAGTAAAGCGAAAGTACTTGTAGCACATTTAATAAAGCACGTGACAATGATGGCCCCTTTCTGCATTTATGAGCAGTGCGAGTGGTAGGTAAACAATGCAATTACATAAAATGGAAACTGATTTATACCAGTTAGTAGAACAGTTAGCTCAATTTCACAAGTTCGTTGAATATTACCTCCATTCGGGACGTTATTTGCGAGATGTAATCCAATAGTAACATTGAAATTGTCATTGTTATATTTCGTTTAACTAAATATAATTTAAGAGGAACATGTAACTCTCACATCCGCCCATTAGAAGGTTCAAGCTAAACAACTTTTGGAACGAAGTAAAATATCCTTTTATCGATTACTAAAACAAATCTGTTTTCAATGGCAAAAAGACACGCCACGGAAAGAGCTGATGGAATTACATTGCAAGAAAAAGAATTCACTTTTTAAAATAATACAAGACAATAAAAGAAAATGTTTCCCATCAATTTGTTTTCCTAGATGAAACATGGATTTTTCAAAATGGCACAATTAGCCGTCGGTGGAGAGAAGCATTAAAACCGATGGTAAAAGGTGAATTCTGTGTGTTTTAATGTTACGCAGGTAATGCCCTGTCGTTGCAGGTATATATCAGGCTGTTTGCGAAAACGGTTTTATTCCTGGTGCTGATCTAGTATTTGCTTCAAAAACTACTGGTGACTATCATGGCAAAATGAATCAAGAAAATTTTATACATTGGTTGGAAGAAAAATTATTAAATAATTTAGGAAATCCATCAGTCATTGTGTTACATGACGCACCTTACCATAATGCTGTGCTATCAAAGATACCAAACACCTCTTGGAGGAAAGACGACATTAAAGTGTGGTTACGCAGAAATAATGTACAGATCTCCGAAAATTAACTTAAAACTGAACTTTTAGTGAAGGTTGCACAGTAAGTACTTTCCTACAATTATTTTTCACTATATCAACACTGTTCTCTACTTTTTAGAAATAAGTCATCCGTGTGGATCAATTAGCGGAGCAATATGGTCACTTCGTTTTACGTTTACCTCCCTATGATTGTGTCCGACTGAACTAACTTTGGGCATGGAAAAAAGTTATTACAATAGACGCATTGGTAGGGACGGCAGAACCAATGAAAACTGCTTAAGTATGTGGCGAGAAGCATTGCATTTGATAACTCCTGAAATGTGGCACAAATCAATCAAGCACACAGAAGCGACAATACACGAATGGTATGAACGAGAAAAACAATTATATTGTGAAGACAGTGCTCACACAGTAATAAACTTGGGCAAGAGTATGACAGTTGTAACAGTGATTTAGATTAACAAGTCATATGTACACTAAAATTGTTTCTCCGTAACCTACCATTTTATCATGTACTACAGTTTTCACATTTAATCGATTATAAAACCATAGATTTTACTGGTGGATAGTTCACCAACATGACAATGGTGTTGTTTCTAGAACAGAGTACACATGTATACCCTTTGACTAAAATTACTTAGACAACGTTGTAATTTGATACGTCATAAATCATTATGACGTGCAACTAAACTTTTGTGAAATTTACTGTATGTCTTAAACGTGGAAAATTGCCGAGTGATTAGAAGAGCACCATTTTTGTACCATTGGTAAAGTATTTGGAAGAGTACTGATTGATAGAGTAAATGAAACTACCCAAACTAAGATTCGGTATGTGCAGGGTGGCTTCATTCCAGGGAGAGGATGTGTTGATCAGGTGGTTGCTCTTCAACAAATGATTGAAAGGTATTTTAGTGTAAAAAAAGAAGCTATACTGTGCGTTTGTAGATCTACAGAAAACGTATGACCGAGTTAATATGGAGAACTGTGAGAAATATGAAATTAATATGACGTAAGTAAAACTCTAATAATCTGAATAAGGGCAGTATATAACGGTAGCCGGGCAAGTATTAGGGTGAGAGGGGGTGTGAGTGAATACTTTAACATTGAGGAAGGAGTGAGACAAGGTTGTATAGCGTCACCGTGGTTGTTCAAAGTATACATGGATGTGTTAGACGAGCATGTACCGATACAAATGGTGTAATTGCTGGTGACGTAGATGTACGATTTCTAGTGTATGCAGATGACAGAGTTTTATTAAGCGAGAACGCAAATGAGCTACACACAGTTCTGTTTGGTTTGATATGGTCTGTAATATAGTCTGTGAGAGCATAGACCTAAAGGTAAACGTGAACAAAACAAAGGTTGTGGTGTTCAATAGAAAAGGTGAAAAGCAGAGTAGAGTATTTACCCTACATGATGAAATTGTGGAACAAGTTGACGAGTTGGTATATCTGCGTTCACTGGAGATAGTACAATGGAGGCCGAGATTGGCAGTGGGGTCAATACTGGAAGGAACGGGATTGGAAGTTTATGGGCAATAATGAAAAACGAAACCATAAGCGTGGCTGCGAAACAAGCGATGTATAGTGCGTGTTTGTCCCGTCAGTACTGTATGGAAGTGGTATGTGAAAAAAAGCACGAAAGAAAAATAAATACCGTAGGTATGAGATTCCTGAGAAGCACATGTGGTAAAACCAAAACGGATAAGATAAAGAATGAGTGCATAATGAAAGAGTGTGGCGAATGAACGATGATGGATAGGTATAAAAGTAGTACATTACGTTGGTTTGGTCACATCGAGAGAGTGAACAACGCAAGGTTAACGAAGCAAATATATGTGGGTAAAGTTAGAGGTAAGGCCGAGCCTGGTAGGCCGCGTAAAACTTGGCTTACTGAAATAGAATGTATGATAAAAGAAATAAAGACAAGGAGTTTTGAAAATAAAGGGGCATGGCAGTAACAATGTATGAATCTTACGTAAACTATGGAGATGTGCAAGGATAGGAAAGCGTGGAGAAAGATTGCAAATGAAAAAGAAATAAGAGGAGGGTTTAGTTTGCCTAGCTCGCAAGGGAATGACCTGAATGTTATGTTACAGCAAAATTGGTAATGTTATCAAAGGATACAAGATTGGTTCCCACAATACTATATTTTTCTTTGAGTTATAAAGGCATTGTACATATTTGATGCTATATTATATTAATATAACATAATCAAAGAATTATCAAATCATCAGCTGGCTAAAACACTTTAAACTTTATAACATTTCAAAAGGTGTCCATTGTACCATATAGTGGATATATAAGAAAAAACAAATAAAAAACCAAACTAAAAATGTAAAAAAAGATATATTAAGGGGTGTCTCACTAAAGTAGGCCATCGGTCATATCTTGGTAATAGATTATCGCAGAGCTTTGGGGGAAAACGTCATAATAAAACTGCACTTGAGAAAAACTTGAAATAATTTTCAAGCTCGTATTATCGCCGCTAGAGTGCGTTTTAACTACGTTAAATTTAAAGTCGCTAAATATGCAAAGTGTCACAATACGGATGGACCATGTTTTAGAGGGAGAAGTACACTTTGAACTCAAAATGGCGGATGACAGTTATGTTATGGGTTAGACCATTATACTATGGATGACAACTGACTGTTTTACGGCTGTCCAAACTGGTCTGTGATGCGTAGCCTGAAGATTACTTTTTTCGTGCCTCATAGTGCCCGGATATTATGTAAAAACTGATCAGAAAAGAGATTTCGACTATTTAGGTTACCAAGCAGTAAAAATATATCTCTAAGAGTTTAAGTCCACTACATTTGTCTGTTTCTCGTAGGCGGATTCAGTGCATTGATAAGACTGGTGTAACCCCTACGTCCGTGATTTGTGAAGCAAGAATATGTTCTAATTACTCTATGCAATGAGTTGAAGCATCAAATGGATAGGTGCATTTTTTCGGAGAAACAATTTGAAATAAAACGTAACGATGGTCGAAGATTGTTACCCGCAGAGACCGTTCCAGATGTGTTATCAAGCGTTGTAAAAGTATGAACTGAAGGAGATTGTACCGAAAATGCATCTAATCAAAACCAAACTGACGTTGGCCTAGAAGATTTAAACGCCGATAGTACTGATAAAAACATGTAGGTACAACTCAAGATCTGATGTGATGACACTGTTTTTTGATAAAGGCGAGGCATTAGAAAATTTTTTATTGAGCGTTTGTTATGACCCAGAAATAAATATCTTGCTTAAAGAGTCAGGACATGAAGAAAATGTATATGTATGTAAACAAATTGAAAGTTTCTTTAAGAAAATCAGTCATTCTGAGAATGTCAGATTATTTTGGCGCACTGGGTATATGCAGTCTTGAGTTGTGCGTAGAACGTAGTTTGGGTGGTGAATAAACGTGAGTTTGTTGTGTGAAAATGCTACGCCACTGGAACTTTAGTAAAGCGTTGTGAGTCATGTAAAAGAGTATTTAAACGTTGTGTAAAGGTTTTTAAGTTGAAAGAATTAACTTTGATTGAGAAATAAAGTTTTGGTAATACCCTTATTGAGACGATGATGGATGGTTAAATGCTACTGGAATTTGGCACTCTGAGTTGAGAAATGTGGTGTTAAATTGTTGTAAACATGTGTATGAGTGAATTTATGATATGTTGATACCGTATTAAAGTGTAGAAAAGAATATGTATGTATATTTTTACTTGTATAGATATGTTAGCATTGCGTAATATAAAAATTGAATGCGCAGACAAATGGTGTTAGAATTTGCTAAATTGTGCGGAAGAAAAACTCACGCCTATGTAAAACTTTCATAAAAAGTTGAATATCCGTTTGGGTTAGTTCCTTTTCGGACTTTGCACTCGGAAAAGAAACACAGTGGAAAGCTCCTTTGGAATAGGCCGTTTTTTGTTTTAGAGCCAAAAATATTATGACGTTGGGCAAAATGGATGACCGCAGGTACATAAGGCAGAGAGTACTAGGGTATGCAGAGATACGCTTCGCAAAGAGATATTTAAGGAGTGGTCGCGCACGAGTATTTTATGAGATCATAAAACGGGGTGTGCTGGTTTTTATTAGTATATAATTAGTATCGCAGGTCCATAAGGGAGAGAGTACTAGAGTACACAGGGAGACGCCCGGCAAACAGATATACTTAAGGGGTGGCTGCGCACGAGTATTTTGTGAGATCATAAGACGGGATGTGCTGGTTTTTAATTGTATGTAATTAGTATCGCAGTGCATATTAGTTTACTGAAAAAAACCCATCTTGGGGATGAAGTATTTAAACATTTACAAATGAAAGGATTTATTGAGAGTTGGAACTATTAGTGAGTTTTCAAAAAATTATATAGTGTTTGAGCAGATTTAAAATTAAACAGCAAACATCGAGTTCGAAGTGTATTACCGTGTGGTCTGAAAAGAAACCTAAAGTAATCCTTTAAGTAATAAAACAAAGGAGTGCAAGCATGTATCAATTAAGTTAAACAGTAGTGGACGTTAATGTTATTGATTTAGTGCGAGTAAATATGTTTTATTGGTTTTTCGAGAAGGGCATATCGTAAATCAGATTGTCCCGTTTTTTGCGCGTCGGACATTTAAATTAGCGAGTGGTACAACTTTTAAATTTCGTAAATACTATGTCGTGTGTATGTGTGTGACAATTGTGGATACATACTAAGGATTAAGAAGAATAAATCAGCCCCATTGGATACCACATTATACCGAATAAAGGACTGCGGAATTTATTTCTGTAAGTATAATTTTAGATTTTGGAATGGTAGAAGTTTGATTATCTTTAGGTGTCATCGTTTGTATCCTAAGTTCCATTTCAAGCAATAAGGATACTTAATCAATCTACATTACCGTTATTATATGTTTAGATCATAAGATTTTGGAATCTTTAAGCAATATCTGTAAATGTTTTTGAAAGATTGGTAATACAGATCCATTAATTAACTTTATTTTATTTTATTTTGTTTAAATTGTGATTTCTCAGTCTAATGGTTAGAAGTGAACCAATATTATAGGAGTTAATTGTTTCTTTGTGTAAATTACATAAAGGATTACACCGTTTAAGAGTAATCAACCTTTTAATATCCTTGGTTTAATGATTGATCGGAGAATTTGAGTCAGATCGATTACAAAACTTTCTTATTTTGAATTCACGTAGTACTAATAACGATATATTTATTCTGCAGGAATTTCAGATTTTGAATTATTACAATTCATTCATGCTAGTGAATGTGTATTTAATACATGTAATACACTTTAAAGAGAAAGTATTCAAATAATATTAGACAGAAAATATATGATTCATGAACGACGCACTGATCGTTACGTCTTTAAAATTTTCAAATACGAATTAATGTTTTTGTGGTTAAAAATTAATAGACAGTATTATTTTTGAAAATATGGGGGTAAATTAAAAATTATCCTGATAACGTTTTATTACTTTGGTTTTATGAATATACAAGGTGCGATCAATAAGTTTACGACGACTCATATACTTCAAAATTTTATTAATCTTTAGATACATTTATTTTTAAGGGTGATTAAACTTACAGGTTTCTAAAATTGAATCGTCGTGCATTAAGTTTTCTGAGACGAAATTTAACGTACTCTGTTAAAGTGAAAGTGTGATTAAGTTGTGTATGGTTCTATAAAGTAGGCTACAACTATATCTTCCGCAGACAGGTAGGGTTAAGTTAACACCTTGCCTGGGACTATTTATTTTAGAAAAATTTAAGATTGTGGTGGCGCCCAGAAACAATTTTTCCTGGATTGAATGTTGTTATTGGTTGATTTATGGTAATCGACCTACGATTTTTGAGGTATTTCGAAATCTTTAAATAGAACGGTAGTATATTTTGGATCTTGGCAAAATAATGGCTAAAGACTAAATAATGTGGTGAAAATGCAAATCTCTACCTTTTTTTACAGTAAAAATATTTCCAAGATTGTTAAGAAACGCTTAGTTTGCAACCAGTTGCAAGTTTACAATTTGTTCAAAAATAATGGACGATGACATTTTTCTAATTACCATGCCTACTTAATTTTTGAAAAATAACACGTCTTAGAATGAACTGAAAATATACAGGGTGTTCTATTAAAAAAATAAGTTTGATATCTCCAGTACAACGCACGCGTTAAAACTAATGACACCGTCGAAATCTGCGCAAAAAATTTTATCGATACCAATTGTTTTAGGTAAATGAGAGACAAGAGAACTGAAAAAATATAAGTAGTGTATCGTTACAAGACTTATCATTTGAATAGCTTTTTAATGGCATTGTGAAATTCCCCATAGCAACCTAGTTTTTTCAAGGATATTAGGCTGATGAGTGTTTGATGACTTTGTAGAATTTCGCATTATTGGTTTTGTGGTTATTATCCAAATGACATTTGCAACTTTCCATAATGACGTAATGACTTATTGGTGTTTGCAGATTTTTTATTCGCGTCAAAGTTTGATTAAAAATTAATTCTAAAAATTAATGGATGTAGACTGATCAGTGACTTGTATTGAGGCTTTGAACCATCCTCTTTCCGAATATCTTCATGAATTTCGGCCATCTTGTTTCCTTGTGGCTTTTTGGCTTTCTGCATATTATTTGTATTCTGGTCATTTCGACAGATTCAGGTTTCGGTGTAGGTTGCATTCGTATCTAGGTCCTTTTGACAAAGGTAGAGTTTAGCTTGAAATGTAGACCTCGGATGTATACCCTCTGCCTGTATCTAAGATATTGAATTGTTATGAAATAAAAACTTGAAATTTGAAATAGTATTTCAATACTGGAGGCCTTATACATCTCATAGGGCTCTATAACTTGTCTTCGGACAATTTCCCTTGTTTGTTGTGTCGGAAAACTTAAAATTTGAAATAGCATTTTGAAACTAGGGCCACATACCATATCATAAAACTCCGCTGGGGCTCCACGTGATTGCATCTCTTGTGATGTTATCTAGTCGTAAATCGTGGTTCCATCTAGTGGTATATTTTAAAAACAAGGAACGCTATTACGTCGAGAAAATTTAAAATTTGAAAAAGCATTGGGATGGGCCCCCGTTACGCTAGTAATAAATGAGTTCCGTCCCTGACTTCTAACGCCAGAACACCCTCGACTTGTTTGCTTGTGCCTTTTTGGTTTTCCTTCATCTTGTTTCTATGTGCGTTTTTTGTTTTTTATTTTTAATAACATTTAATGTTGATATCTATAAAACAATTACTGGAGATCAAGTAAATGCTCAAGCACAAGACGCCATAAACGACTTTGACATGACACTGGTATAAAGTCATTGTAATTTGATAGGCTTACATTAAAGATGAGAGAAGACTTGTTTAAACGGTTGCTACACAAATAGCGAATTACTACTGAAGATAAAATGTTAAAATGGAATTTACAAATTTACCGTTTTTAAAGAAGGTTACAACAAATGGACCTGAATAAAAGCAACACCAAACGAGTCAAGAGATTGTAACGTGGAAAAATCGATATAGGATCGATTGTATCATTTTATCTGGTTACTGTTTCTAAAAGCTACCTTAAATAACTATCTGTGATTTAAACATTTAGTAATGTGCTTTAAGCTTATTAGTATTTACTTTATTTACAATAATGATTTAAAATTTCTGTATTTACGCCATTTACTAATGAGTGTAATGGATTAAATGTTACAAAAAAAAATTATTCCTGTACTGTAGCTAATTTCTACTTCACATATGATTTTCTTTTATGACGTGTACGTTTCTACATTATACGAAAATTATTTCTCTCTCGTATCCACCTTTGTATTTCAAAAGTTTACTCGTCTTAGTTCCGCTTGTTTAATGTATTAAAGCTTTCTGTAGTTATTTAGCATTTTTTAAATAAAAATTAATTTCAATTAATACCGATAGCACCATCTCTAAGATGTACGTAGTTCTGGTGATTGGTATACTTAACTCTGAAAAGGGATCTGTTATTTTTCTATTTCTTAATAGATATACTGTATAAATAACGGTTTATTCTGTTAACAATACATAAAATGCTATCATGGTAACAATGATTGATAGGAATATTTTTCAAGTTGTAAAGTTATTTCTTGAGGCGGAGGCCTTCTTTTCAAAACCGCCATTGCTGTGGAATGGTTGAGATTTCTAGAAAATTTTCCTGTTTCTATTTCGTAGGTGTTAAGCATAATTTTTTTTGGAAAATTTTCACAATATAGTATCGCTTTGTTGTATAGAAGTGATATAATCGACGGTAATATAAGAAGACCTCGATAAATAGTCGAGTATTTTTATTGCATCTAAATTTTAAGTGTACTTTAAAATCAATTTGTCGAGACGTAATTTTGGCATTAATAATCTCGGCCTTTAATCTTTGATTATGAATGCCAAAATTATGTCGAGACAAATTGTAAAATACACGAGAAATTTAGTAGCAATAAAATAGCTAATTTAGCGAGGTCGTGTTATATTTAATAAGATCATTTCCTGAGCCAACAATATTTCTATGTGTATAAGGAAAAACACACAGAAAGGATATTGTGTGAATAATATAATTATAATTTTAGAAAAAATACGAAATTCGTTTATTTTATGTATTTATTATTAATAAACAATAATTACTTAAGTATAGGTAACTTTATAACACCATTAGTAGTGATTTTCGGGTGGATTATTTGTTGTTGAATGCCGTCCTTTCGGTGACAATTGAGCATGCTGATACAAATACTCGACTATTTAGCATCAAGGTGAATAGTCGCTTTATTTTATTTTGATTGGTCATATCAAAGCAGTTTCCAAGCACGCGATTGGTTAAAAATTTGACAGACGAAGGAAATAATCGCTATTAAAGGCGAATTTAATAGAAATATTTCACTCCATCCACACCTGTTCGGTAAACCGTACCAGACCTCGTTAACCTCGTTGTAATTAGAACTTCTCTTTCAGGTTTCAAACACAAACGAATTATTATTTCTTCAAAGAACTGGATGTCAGCAATTGGTTAAGACATTTACACTAACGCTCGCATTCGACCTTAGAGGTAACACCTTCCCACTGAATAAATACCGTTCTAATCCTTTATCTTCGTTTTAGCACTTAAGCTCCTATATAACGTTACGGTTACGATTACATCAAAACTCATGTTTACATGTGGTTTTGTCTTTATTGATGTAACAAGATTAACCGTTCTGTATCTCTTGACTTATTATTTGGATTGTACTGCTGATAAACTACGGTCTGCTGTGTCTAACGTACTTAGGATTGCGTGATCGTTGGGGTTACACCTGTATTGAAGCAGGTATAAATTGCTTTCAGCAGGTTAGGATCGCCTACAACGAAATTAAGTACATTTACCTTATTTCGGTTAACAAGGATTTGACAAATATTTTACCCACGAATACAACTCGTACCTAAATTGCCTTCAGTAGGTTACGATTACCTATAACGAAATGAAATACATTTATATTAATTCTGTCAACGAGTATTTGTTAAACATGTTACCTGTAGATTAGTTCGGTGTCAGCTTGATACCCGACTTCAGCTAGTTTTAATACAATTTCTCTCATGTGGAACTGCTATATGTTAATTAAACCATTCTTCAATATTTTACACACACTCAACAATCCACATTTTGATTAATTTTTGTTAAAATTGTGCCACACCCAGTAGGAAGTTTATGTACAACCTCCATTTTGGGGATAATTAATTTTGTACTATTGTTTATGTGGTCGCGCGCAGTAGCTTTGTTGCAACTTTTATGCTTATACCAGATGTAACTTTTTGTGTATCGTGTTTAGCGCGAGATTTCGTGCTAGTTTAAATGTTATTCGGTAGCTCAAATATATAATATGCACTATCGCTTTATGGATAAGGTTGTTCGGACCAACTCCTTTTTCTAATTTATTTAATTACTAATATTCTTTTTCATTCGAGATAAATTAAGTAGACTGAACAAGCTTTTCCAGTTGTATTTACGTAATTGAATCACAAAGGGGTTTGTATTCAGTTTTGTTAAAGGAAAGGCAAGTTGAATTATTTAATTAATTTTCCTTTCTTGCAAATAACTGATTTAATAGGTTTATTAAATTGGCCTTTTCAGGCTAAGGTACGTAAGATCTTGCGTCGGCTGGAAGGGGTACTATTGTTTTTGTTATTATAATTATAAGTCATAAATTACTGTGGTCGTAAGTACAAGCTCACGACTTGCCCTCGTCAATATCATTTTAACTTATATTTTTTGGTTTTGGGGATAACATACATACTGTGTATAATTTATTTCATTTATTATTCACATATTTATATAGCTATACATGTAATAACGTTTGGGTTATTGCCTCCTTAGTTGGGAATTTAAGGAAAGAAATAAATTTACGTTTGTTGAGGGAGTTGTCACTTAATTACTATTCCTATTGCTACTTGTTTCAAGCTTTACAGGCTCTCTCCCTCTTCCAAGGAATAAGAACCTATTTTCTTTTCCTTCTTTCTTTAAAGCTTGTGGCGACTTTTTCGGTTCTTTTCTCACTAACCAGATTCTAGTTTAACTACTTTATCGATACCTCCAAAACACCCATGCAATCCGAGTGCTCTGCGGTCTTCGGACCGTGTGATTGAGTTTTGGCCAAGCTCACTAATTTCTCCCGTATTGTGCCGTGTGGTGGTTAGACAAGTAGCAAGATTAATGTAACTAATAAAATATGTAGTAGAGGTACAAACTCTGTATAACCTATAAATAAGTAAACAATAGTCACGTATCCCCAAAACAAAAGAAGCTAGCCAACAAGCCACTGAAAGCACCCCAATCAAGCGAGAAGCAACGATGACTCATCTAGAGGAAAATTCCAGCAATTGTTATGGAAGGAAGATTTGGAATTTGAAATGGAACTGTATTATTTATTGGTTTTTCGATTTCCGCGGATACACATTTACAATAAAGATATCGGAGTGTTAATTGTCGGAAATCAGACTAATTAAAGGTATAATGTAATCGAATAAAATATACTCATAAAGATGTTAATTAAAATCCCTTATCTTCGATTAATACTGTTTATCAAACTTTTCATGTGACCCGTCAACAGAAAGAAAGTGTTGGTACTTTCTATTTTAAATTTAAAATGCCATTAATGCTTATAACCAATTGTACTTAGCCATAGGTCATTACATTTTTATGATTACAGAATGTTCATCCTTATTTCAATAGGGAATTACTGTGGCTACCGGTGGTACACGAGCATCAAAAATGTGTTTGTTCCAATTTGTGTGGTCATTGGTCATACACATACATACTAACCAAAATAAGGCGTTTTTTCGTTTGAATAAGGGTTTTGTGTACCACCGACTTAGATGTTCTAGGTGCAAAATGTAGATTGAAGCTGCAAGTCTAAGATGCTGATTTGAGCCACAACTCGCACTTCTTACATAGCGCCGGGGAAAATCCGGTTTTATTCTTTTTGCTTAAATTTTTTTCCATAGTTGGCTTTATACGTTTATCAAACTGTTATGTTAATAGCAGGCTTATATTTGCGCTTTCAATTTACACATTTTATAAAATTGCTTTAACATCATAACATTTACAAAAGATTGTATCACTACTGGGACGATAACTGTAACTTTTATCGAGTTAAATACCCAAGAAAGCAAAGCATTTTAAATATGTATAATAATGCTGAAAGTTTGCATTTTCACCATTTTTCTAAAGTTATTATCCTCTATCCCAAAAATGATGTAGTGCCTCCACTTAACATTCCCGTATACAAGCATACCTTACAATACAAGTACTAGTGGGCTAATTCCATGATAATGCTATACGTAAAGCAAAAATGAAATTGAAATTTTTTGATTTCATGTTTTACATGTAATTCAACACATTAATTTACTCTAAAACTAAAACTACTATAAGTTTCTTAAGGATTTTCACATTTTGTTTAATTGACATTTTAAAGCATAAATGCATAAAAAACAATATTTGAAAAGAATTTTAACAAAGAAAACTAGTTTCTCCGTAGAGGATTAGAACCCTAATTCCTTGCTCTACCACTTGGTTCATTTAAACTTAAACAGATTTTTAATTTTTGTCATTTTTGTTCATTCCTTCTATATATATATATATATATATATATATATATATATATATATATATATATATATATTATTATAAGTTTTTTTTTTTTTTAATAATAATAATTTTAATTATACATATATATATATATATATATATATATATATTTTTTCAATATTTTCTTTAGCTAGCACCCCAGTCGGAAATCTTCTGTAAGTCTCAATTAATATCAGAATAATTTTTTATTTACATACACTTACTACCGCCCCGATCAATTTGAAATTTCATATCTAATAGTTTTTTCAGTGCTTTTCATGGGCATAAGACATTTCAAACTAATAGCTCCATTTAATCTAGCCTACTTGAAAAAATTTTATTAAATACTTTAGGTAGGTTAACAGGTACATGCGGTGGCATGCCCCTAAAATTGATATGGACCTACGACCGACAAAGTTCATCATTCTAGCTCAAATGAATTGACCGCTATCGTATTTACATATACACGCAACCGCAACCACACACACACATCACTTAACATACACACACTGACACTCACACACGACACACTATCAAACACACATTTTCACACTCCATCACACTCCTACACACTTACACACACACACTCCACTCACAACTCACACATCACACTCACACCTCACATACTCACACACACTACTACACCCTCAAACCTACACACACACACCTCACTCACCACACACTCACACCTCACACTCACACACTCTCACCACACTTCACTCAACCACACCTACATCTCACCTCCACACCTCACACTCCCTCACATCCTCACACATCTCACACTCACCACTATCTCACACCTCCACTCTCATCTCCACACTATCACACGTACCTCTACCTACTTCATCACTCTCACCTCCTTCCTCACCTCAATTCCCTCACACTCACTCACTACCCTACCCTTCACACCTCAATCCTCCACACCTCACTATCTCACTCATCAACTTCTCACACTCTCACTCTCAACTCCCTCACATCTCACACCTCCCTCACACTCCACTCACCCTCTCGCCTCTCACTCCTCTCCATCCTCTCCTACTCTCCCATCTTCCTCTCCTCACCTCCCTCCTCATCCTCCCATCCCTCTCCTCCCTCTCCCTCTCCTCTCCTCTCCCTCCTCATCTCCCTCTCCTCTCCCTCTCCCTCCCCCTCCTCCTCACTCTCCTCCACTCTCCTCTCCTCCCTCCCTCTCCCTCCCACTCCCTCTCTCCACTCTCCTCTCTCCTCTCCTCCACTCTCTCCTCTCCACTCTCACTCTCACTCTCCTTCTCTCTCCCTCTCCCTCCCTCTCCCTCTCCCTCCTCCTCTCCCTCTCCTCTCTCCTCTCCCTCTCCCTCTCCCTCCTCTCCTCTCTCCCTCTCCCTCCCTCTCCTCTCCTCTCCCTCTCCCCTCTCCTCCTCCCTCCCTCTCCCCCTCCCTCCCTCCTCCCCCTCCCCTCCCCCTCCCCCTCTCCCCTCCCCTCCCTCCCCTCTCCCCTCCTCCCCCTCCCCTCCCCTCCCCCTCCCTCTCCCTCTCCCCCTCCCCTCCCTCCCTCCCTCCCTCTCCCTCCCCCTCCCCTCTCCCTCCCCTCTCCCTCTCCCTCCCTCTCCCTCTCCCTCTCTCTCCCTCTCCCTCTCCCTCTCCCTCTCCCTCTCCTCTCCCTCTCCCTCTCCCTCTCCCTCTCTCCCTCCTCTCCCTCTCCTCCCTCTCCCTCTCCCTCTCTCCCCTCCCCCTCTCCCTCTCCCTCTCCCTCTCCCTCTCTCTCCCTCTCCCTCTCCCCTCTCCCTCTCCCTCTCCTCTCCCTCTCCCTCCTCCCCTCCCTCTCCCTCTCCTCTCCCTCTCCCTCTCCCTCTCCCTCTCCCTCTCCCTCTCCCTCCCTCCCTCTCCCTCTCCCCCTCCCTCCCCCTCTCCCTCTCCCTCTCCCTCCCTCCTCCCTCTCCCTCCTCCCTCTCCCTCTCCCTCTCCCTCCTCTCCCTCTCCTCTCCCTCTCCCTCTCCCTCTCCCTCTCCTCTCCCTCTCCCTCTCCCTCTCCTCCCTCCCCTCTCCCTCTCCCCTCTCCCTCTCCCTCTCCCTCTCCCTCTCCCTCTCCCTCTCCTCTCCCTCTCCCTCTCCCTCTCCCTCTCCCTCTCCTCTCCCTCTCCCTCTCCTCTCCCCTCCTCTCCCTCTCCCTCTCCCTCTCCCTCCTCCCTCTCCCTCTCCCTCTCCCTCTCCCTCTCCCTCTCCCTCTCCCTCTCCTCTCCCTCTCCCTCTCCCTCTCCCTCCCTCTCCCTCTCCCTCCCTCTCCCTCTCCCTCCCCTCCCTCTCCTCTCCCTCTCCCTCTCCCTCTCCTCTCCCTCTCCCTCTCCCTCTCCCTCTCCCTCTCCCCTCTCCTCTCCCTCTCCCTCTCCCTCTCCCTCTCCTCTCCCTCTCCCTCTCCTCTCCCTCTCCCTCTCCCTCTCCCTCTCCTCTCCCTCTCCCTCTCCCTCTCCTCCTCCCCTCTCCCTCTCCCTCTCCCTCCCTCCCTCTCCCTCTCCCTCTCCCTCCCTCTCCCTCTCCCTCTCCCTCTCCCTCTCCTCTCCCTCTCCCTCTCCCTCTCCCTCTCCCTCTCCCCTCTCCCTCCCTCTCCCTCTCCCTCTCCCTCTCCCTCTCCCCTCTCCCTCTCCCTCTCCCTCTCCCTCTCCTCTCCTCTCCTCTCCTCCTCCCTCTCCCTTCCTTTCTCCTCTCCTTCTCCCTCCTCTCGCTCTCTGTCTGTCACACACATTCCCTCACCTCGCTCACATTCCAAATTACAAACGCAAACACACACAAGTCTTGCCAAAATTGTCGGAATGGATTCAGGGACTCCCAAACCATGAAGATCCGATTTTTTGTCATGGTTGCTTCACAATACTTCATGTAGAAACGGGAATATAAATAGAGGTAGGATATGTCAATAAGGAATATTCTATTGTTCGTTTCACAAAAAATAGCACTGTATTGTGAAAATCGGCTCATTCATATCCCAGATACCCTGAAAAATCATAAAAATGAGACTAATATTCTATGACAAACTTGAGGCATCCACTGATGGGCATAATTCAAGTTCTAATTTCGGTCATCGGTATATAAGGTATATAAATAAAATAATGTAAAATGGAGAGTTTCAAAAAAATTAAAGTCATGTTTGACACACAAATCATTGTTAACTATTTTTAAAATTTCTTTTGGTCGATTATGTCGATTGGCATTTGATGTTATGGTTTTCTACTTTACTATTTTTGTGTTAACCTTTTAATGTACAAAATTATTTCTTTGATGTGCTGAACGGAACACTTACTAACTAGGTTAATAATTTTTTTTCAAAATTTTAACATTTTTACTAAAGGTTTACAGGCGTGGTTAATAATGTAACCACCAAACATTTAAAGGAATCTGTAGGTAGTTTCAAAAATATTTATTACAACATGGAAATAAATGCAAAAGCATTTTCTTATAAACTTATTCCTAAATGCAAAGTTGCTATTCCTCATTTGATTTCATGTAATGAAGCAAAACAGGTGCGGCACAGAGTTGCATTGCATTCTCTGCATAGCGTAGTGGAGCGTACAGGTATTGTACGGGTATCACAGTAATAACAGCGTCGAATAGTGACTTTTACGGGTAAATCAATCCGAACATTGACCTAGCATACAAAAAGGTCTGCTCCAACGGAGCGTTTACTAGGTTTTCTTAATTTGCTGTTTTTGATGAGGACTTTCGGTCCACGTCGCTTTCGTGAAGAAATTTCTTCAATAGTTCATCGGCTAGCTTCGAACAAAAAGTCATTTGAGTAAAAAGTTTCTTCTGCATCCGTAACATCATTTGCTTATGATACACATAGCTATTGCTTATTGCCGATTCTGTAAAGTAGAGATTCAACCACCATTTTCGACTCTTTCAGGGAATGTAGTATGACCGGTTTTGGTCCAATCTGTCAACTCTGCGCATATTCTGATTATAGTCTCAAAATGATGTTGGCAATCATTTTCACCTGTCTTACTAATAAGTGTATCTTTTCATAATATAGCGGGATTTCTAATTTTGACACCAGATTAAAGCATGTAAAATAATCATCTAAATAAGTACAGTATACTTTACCAATATAGTTTTGGACTAGACTAGACACTGCCCGCTTACCCATAATAACAAGAATGACAAGAAAAGCTTTAAATTTTGGCACGTTAATGTTAAAATTGGTATTCGTTTGAGACGCGTAATTGTTTGATTCTCTCACGGTGTTCTCCATTAGTGTGATTATAAAATGTTTAAAAATTGAAAGAGGACTTTCTTAATCGGTGATAAATAAGAGTCCATGTGATTCCTGAAAATCACAAGTTTCGTATCCACTAGTTGTGCACAGAGTTCTCCTAAAATTGAAGTTCAGCGTTTGAGGATGGTTCATTTTCAGGAGGTTCATCTTTAGAAGAATCACGCGAACGGCTATTCCATATGTTATTTAAGCTTTTTGTACTTTCCGTATAGTCTGTTCCCCTACAGAATAGTCGCTGTCGTAGTCGTCGTCGCTATCCTCGTTTGATGTAACGGCAGATGCTTGTCTATATGTTGAGGGCATACTATTCAACATCATTTCTTCGAAATTGTGTGGATTACCTGGTACTCTTCAAGAAGTACTCTATAATAAACCATTGTCGTTTCAGGTAAGCTGGTTAGGAGATGACAGTGGTATCAAATCTTCTGCGCTACTGTCTCCATAGAATTCAGAGTTTTCTGCATGTTTATCCGTAACAGCTAACAAATCATATGATAAATTGATGTGAGATTTACCCGACATCTGAAAAGTGTTCTGTTAGAGAGAGGCTTGTTTTGTTTATAATTATTATTCTAAACTTAGCTACAAATCCAATGATATTATTGTACCACGAGAGTTGGTGTTCGCGTCATAGGTTTCCGAATGAATGCACGACATTCCTTTAAACAATCATTAAAGCTTAATACATGTTCATGATAAAGATGGCAATACAGTTTTCATGTATTTTAAGTAAAGACATGCGTAGAGGTGATCATCAGTGGAAATAAGAGAGAAGTGAGTATGTCCGTATGTCCAACAGCTGACTTCAATCAACGCTTCAACTTAATATTGGACGGACTCTGATTTGACGTCAACCTGTCAAAGTTATTGATTATTTATATAACCTCATCGTTTTCTTTTAGTTTACGCCGTCTCGTATTATTTCTGTTCGTTGTTGTTTTGCCCTTTTATTTACTCGTCCTTTATAGTTATTTTGTTCAAATTATCAAAAGGACCCTAATCAACTTAAATGCAGTGCAAGGTATAGTGTATATATATATATATATATATATATATATATATATATATATATATATACATATAACCACAACGTGTTCACTACTAAGTACCGTGAGCGTAGGTATCGGAATATCATGTGTTTCTATTAACTTTTGTCATCAGCTCGTCTTTTCGGACGTGGTTAATAAATTGACCACAGCCGATTAAGGGTTTAATTTACATTTTTATTAAATACATTGTAAACTTGTTACGTGTGGATGAAATTGTCGTAGATTACTCTTATATTTTAATTTTGGTATATTTGAATATCGTATGTAGAATCATATATTAATATTAAATTACTGAAAATTTTGATTTTAATGTTGTCACCATTTCGGTAAAAGGAATTATGTTTCATTATGGATGAAGAGAGCTTTAAGGAACATACTATGTATCGACTTAAATTTATTTATGTTATCGTGTTTGATAGCGAGAGGTTCAGTCGCGGATAAATATTTCTGCGTACTTTTGAGCTTACCAGTTCATTTATGGATTGAAACAGGATGTTTTCATCTCAATTCTAGGTATCAAGTTTTTTGCTTGCGAAATTCAGTTTTCCTATGGACGATTGTTTTAGTGTGACGGTTAAAAGATGACGTGATTTTAGCAGGGTATAGGGTTAGTTTAAGTTAGGCAGTGACAAAGAACAAGTTGAAAGTTGGGAAGTTGGGAAGTGATGTAGACTTCGGGTGTGCGGAGTTTACCTACGATCTACCCGGGTTACTTGAATGTATCGTGAGGGAATCTACCCGTTCATCTTGTGTAGATTATTGGTAGGATTCAATTATCCCGGGGACACTTTTGTGTTGTTATTCATCGGTTAGGAGTGACATTTTCGTTTCCATTGAAGAGGAATAGTGTTTATTTTAGTTCTTTCCTCATTTTTTACTAAAATCGCACTTAATCGGATTGTGATATCCTTTAGTTTGATAAATTTGTTGGTTGCATCCAGAAATTACATTACAACGCGCCCACAGCTTGTTCAGATAGACAAAAGGATCGCTACGATAAATTTTGTGTATATAAAAGTCAAATAACGTTCTGTAAATAAATGAATTGTGTTTAGGTAAACACAGGTGAAGCAACTATTACTCATTGGTATTTTCCGGTCAATCATTAAGGGTCAATAAAATAGGCGCTTCCATGTTTTGAGATAGGATCAAAAGGTTAGCCCAGAATCTGTGACCGTTGAAGGCAGTAATTTTTTGTAATTTGAGAATTGATTAAATTTGTAAAATTGTGTTGATTACGCGGATGAACCCACTTTCTTTGGTTTAATATTTTGAAAGAAGCATTGTGTGTTGATATAAACATTGTAAATTTAAACAAATTTCTATTTAAGATACAGTTAAGTAAAATTGAAATATACAGTTAAATATAAAGCGTTCTAATTATGAATTTTGTATTCATGGTAGAGATCTACATTTTAATATATATATTGAGATGATTTAAATTACATTCGTGTAGCTATGTAAGTCACATAGTGAATAATTTCTTTAGTTTGTACAAATGGTACATCTCGTTATATATAATTTTAGATAAGAATGAATGATTAACATTGAGATGTATGTAAATTTAAATATTTCATAATAAAATATTTATATAAGTATATTTGATAGCATATTACATTTAAGTATAGGGTATGTTAGTTATCGATATGAAGTTTATTTAAACATAATGTTCCCTAACGACATGAGGTACAGGCTGTAGTTTACAAAAATAATGTTAAAAACTAGATTTAGGCTGGTATCAATGACACAATTTAAATGTACGCAGCCAAGAATCATGAAAACATTCGTGCTAGTGCGATAAACGTATATAAGTGCTAAAATTACGAAAAACAGAACAATTACATTGGTGATTAACTATAAAACATAAACAAGCCAGCAGTTCTGGAATTATTGTGTTTAATCAACATTTACAGACCTTAAACTAGTGATTTGCAACAATTCGCCACTAGTCTCAGAAGAACTTGTAAACCTATAAAAGTGTTAAAATAAATTAAATTGAGACATAAACATTAAGAATAAATACTTTCACAAACATTTAAAGTGTTTAAAAGTGTAAAATTATACATTGAAAATTGTAATATCAATTTGAGGTTATGTTATTTCCTCACATAAAATTTATGTAAAAGTTATTTTAGATTGAGACGATTTGTTTAAAATAAATTATAAGAGGTAAAAATAATAAAGTAGCCTCAATTTCAAGTCACAATTCACTATATTTGTGACCATTTTGTCAAATTTAGTTTCTAAGAGTGTTTGAAAAATTAAAATAATTTTCCTTTCAAATTGGCCGTAGGCATGTATAAGATGAATATTTATGTGTAGTAGCATCCCATATTCATGTGGAAATCAATTCCAGGCCTGTAAAGTACATAAAATTAGCTTAAAATCAATAATTCAATGTGAAAATCAACTTGGTTATTAATTGGAGAATTAGTTAGTGTTTGGAATTATTTTATAGGAAAATTTATGTAGATTATGAATATGTTATTAGTTTTAAGATAGGTTTAAGGGGCAAAATTATGAGGTTTTGAAATTATATCGTAATGTAAAAATTGCTTTAGCCAATCAGAATTTAGGAAACGTTGTAGGTAACTATTGATAACAATCGAAGATTTTGGTTACTATCCCTTTTCATATAAATAGAAGTGCTGAAGGATTAATCTCTTAATTTTTCACTGTTTCAACAGCTTGCTAAAGCAAGATGTTGCCAAATTTTTGTGAAATTATTTTAAACAAAAAATCAAAATCGGATGTTATCGATAGTAAGTGAAAATATTTCCGCAGTTTCGACATTGTTTTTTTTATGTTTGTTTTGTTTACGTTTGTTATGGATATTTAATTGTGTTCTCTTCGTGTTATCATCATTATACACTTTATTTACTGGAAGCGTGTTTAATTTAAAATAACCTTCAAACTATCCATGCTTTTCAAAATTTATTTTGAAATAAATATAAGAAGTGTGATGATCCTAAAAATAAAGATTCATCAGAAATATAATAACATTAGTGAAACTTACGTAAACGTATAAACAGTTAATATTGAAGCAAATTTGGATGTTCGAGAAGCAGGGTTGGAGTTCGAAGGATCTGTTTTCTACGATCAACTTCATCATCAGTGACCAGATAAGGAGGACATTTTAGGTGAGTGTTATGATTTTGTACTTTATTGTTGACATTGATATTTTCATTGTTGTGTTCATAATTTCATATTTTGTAACAAACATGATGTGCGACAATTTGTATGCATGTCCAAAGGAAACATTATTTGATCTAAAATTTAAATGGTTAATATAATATTGAATAAATTCAAACGTATTTATACTTACATGTATGGCGTATTTCATTTTGCTTGTAATCAAAAGTCACATGTTTTACATTCACAGCGCATGCTCAAGTATACATTTTGAAGAATTTTGTTATGTACAGGGTGTGACACATATATTGATGCAAATTAAAATTTATAATTCAATTTCTTTGAACAAGTTAGATACAATAAAATATAATTGGGCAATAACTCAATGTGCATTAATCAAATTAACTATAATTATAATAGTCAAAATCTTAGTATAATTTAAATAAATAATCATTTATTTTGTCATAAATATAAAGTCTCTTCTAAATTTTGAACCCTATCCCTTTGATAAATCTATATATGCAATTAAATATCTTGGTAATATATATATATATATACTATTAAATGGTTGTGGTAACTACGAACCTTGCAAGATTCATCGTACTAATATTTAAGATTTTACGTACGAAACATTTCACCTTATTTTCTTTCGTAAGCGAGTTTATTGGTTTGTGACTTTAAAACAATTGTACAGGTATTTCACTATTTA
>JARFJB010001944.1:1125000-1231746 GCA_036346205.1 Vesta saturnalis
TGTATGCAGCAATTCCTTTAATAGTACGGTAGTTCTTTATTATCTTTTTGAACTGAAAGAAGAAAATTCGCTTTAGAGAACATTTAGCTCGTATAAAATAAAAACGTTGGGAAAAGTCTGCCGTAGCCTTAAATATATTTGTTAAATATCGTGTAGTAGATAAGGTATCCTTAATCAAACATGTTAGTAATAAACACGAACTTGATTGTTATTAAAGTTTGGAGGTCTTCAAAAACTAACAAATTCTAATGCATAATGATGATCAAGGACTTTAGATACTCAGAACTCATTAAACTTTCATAACTTTCACCAGATAAGTAACGAAGCGTTACTCGCTGATGTTATATAGAAATTTTCTTTAATTCACCCTAGTCGACCGTTATTGAAATGCGTTCGGTGTTTTTTATGTGGTACGTGGGTGTATTTTTTTAAACGTTTTTTTTTCTTTCTGCGTCAGCATGTAGCCGGTTGACTTGATCAAAATACAAATTAAATAGTTTTTTTTAATTTTGCCGAATAATTCGAAACAGTAAATTTTAAAGATAGGACATCTTATATAAACTGATATTAAATTTGAGGATAAATCCGAAATGGTACAAAATTAGGTATTCATGCAACTCGGATGAATATTTCGGGCTTAGAAGACTTTTTATTAAAATACGACAAAACGTAGCTTATTACGTATTATTACACCAGAATACCTATTCGAAATTCGCGAGGTTAGGTACAGTACCAATTTTTGCAACCTTGCAGCTATCAAAATGTTCATATTTTTCCAAATAACTGAAAACGGTAAATGTTTAAATAAAACATATTACATAAATTAACACTAAAATTTGACGATAAATACGAAAATGACTAAAAGAGGGTTCTATTAAAAAAACATAATTTGTTACTACCACTTTTATGACACCCGTATGTTGCAAATTAATTTTAAAATACGCATCTCTTAAACACCAAAACTTTGATAGAAAACATTTCCTTCTAAAACTCATATTTACTGAGATAACGCACACACACGACACGCACAAGCAATGCACGCACGCATCGCACACCGCACCACAACACACACACGCACGCGCAATGCGAAAATTGAGCTAAACGATTTAGCGATAGTGAAAAAAATCGATTGCAACAAATATCGAATTTGGTTGTCACAAATTTTGTTCACCCTGTTTCTTCAAAATCAGCATAGGACAAAAATATTCTTAGAATAGGCCAATAAATAACCCCTTGAATTTTTGCTGCATGTTTACCTAACACCCTGTATAAATCCGCTGGTACTTTTACTGTATATATGGATGTATACGGGAAACACTCCTGTTTTTTTGTGAATAGTTTCATTATAAAAATTTTTTTACCCCTTTGCGTTAATCTATTACCCACACTTAGTTGGTCATCCGGTACATAAGTATATGATACCCAGTCTTCAGTCTAAACCTCCAAACCAATGGAATGAGAATCATTAAAATACTTATCTTTTGTGTAATTAAATCGTGATTTTCTTTATTTATCTTTTATATACATTTAAGCGTTTCGATAACAATTACAGTTATCATTCTCAGTAAGCAATAATATCTTTAAGAGTTACATCTCAAGTAATTCTTAAAGATATTACTGGAAGACGATAACTTGAAACGTGTTTATATAAAAAATAAATAAATAAAATACACGATTTAATTACCCAAAAGATAAGTATTTTAATTATGTGTGATAATCTTGAAAGTTAACATTTTCATATGATAGTATACCTGTTTACACAATATGAATAAAGGTATGTTTAAACACCCTTTGAAACTATAATACAATTTTTTCCTTTGAAGTAGGTACATGGCCACTAAATTTAATTAGAGATAAATAAGCCGACCCTTAATCTATTAAAGTTTAGTTACAACGATTTCATTTTTTCTGCGTTTTGCATAGAACGTAATTTTTAACGTGTTTGCAGATTGATTGATACAATCAGTAACGGTCGTTAGAAAAAATTAATGTATAAAAAAACCCCAAATCAGTCCGTAACAGCCTTGAGTATAAATACAAGGAATAAGAAAGAATCAAGTTATTTTCAGCATTATTCAAATTTAAATAAAAAAACTGTATAACACAATAAAAATATATACTTGTAGGAAATAATGATCTAAAAACTGTCAATCTTTGTCAAATTTCCGCTACTTGACTTCCGGAATGAATATCAAATGCCTATGCAAAAATACAATAAAATTTGTGACAAAGGTATAAAACGGTAGCTTGCTTTTGCATGGAAATTAAAATAAGTATATTTAATGCCCACTTAGAAAATATGCTATTTTGACTATAATGTCACAATAGCATTCGTCAATTGAACTTTTGAAAGCAGCTGAAATGTGGTCGTTTTTCGGAATTGTTGAAATTCTATTACTGCTTCTATGTTAAATCCAGCGGAAATTGAATTTTGATTTTTATCAGACAGTGGGTAATCATGCATATGTAAGCAGTTTTTAAGATTTGTGTGTATAGAGATTCGGAGTGTTATAAAAAAGTAATTAGATGCAAGAACAGGGAACTGCAGCATGAGAAATTATTTTTTTCATTTTTTATAAAATAAACGGAGGAAAGTTTTTGAAGTTGAACATGCACAAATTACCTATTGATTTCCCTCTTGATAACAGACAATTATCATTACTTTCAAAATTTCACTATACCATGCATTTTTTTAAACAATTTTATCTTTCCAGTTAAGGTGAGACAAGTTTATAAAATTTGATGCTTTATTGGGTATATAAATATACCATGGAAATTTTAGCATAGATTAATAGCTTCACTGCCGAACACACCGAACGGAGTATTTCTTCGGTTTCGGTTACGGGCTATGTTTTTGGTCGCAGAGTAGTTTAAAAGGGTTTGTCTTAATTTGTGCTTTTATCGGTTTCGTGATTTTTTCTTTGGTGTGGCCGAAAAAACACTATTTATAAAAAAAGACAGGGTGTCCCAAAATTATTATATTGATACAGTAAGTGTACCGCTGTCCCAAATTCGAGGGCAAGCATGGGGATCTCGCTTATTATAAGAGATAGGATATAAGTTTAAATTCGGCACTTTTGCTAAATTCGATGCCGAGTAATAATCTGAAAAGAAATTTGAGCTAACTCGAATGGATTTGGTTTTATGCTCAAAAAACTAAAAATTTCGATTTTCGTTTTTCGCGTTTGGCCACCTTATTATTAGGAATTTTCAAAATTCGATTAAACATTATTAAGGCACCTTTTTACGCACAATACTAATATGGTATTAAAAATATTATGTGACGTTTCGTTTATTCTGAACCATCATCAGGTTTATTTTTTCTTGTGGGGTTAAGATATATTTTATGTCGTTGATGGAGAATGTTATGATGATTTTAGCAATATATAACACCTTATGGTTTGATCGACTACGAACTAAAATAATGAGAAAAATACGAAGAACAAGATTCCGCCTTCTTGGATCCAATAAGGAATAATTACAATAGTTCTACTTATTTAATTTGTTAAACTCGTTAGAACATCCAAAAAAATATAAAAACGGTTAAACAATTTAAACAAAAACATTAACAAACAACTCAAACAGGTAGGTCTATGTAACACGGTCATAATAGCGACAACGCAAATTTATCGATAGGTAACAACAAAATAATTACACAGACAAACAAATAAAAATTATTATAATAAATGTTCGAAAAAGTTTCCTCCTTCTTGAATACAGTAACGAATTCTTCTTCTACAATTGTTTACGCTTCTTTGAATGGTTCGCCTGGGAATTTGACGAAATTCATTAACAACCCTATTCTGGACTTCTATATTTTGCAGTGGCGTCTTATAAATCATATTTTTTAAATAGCCCCAGAGGAAGTAATCTAAAGGTTAAATCTGGACTTCTTGCTGGCCACCTAAGTGGTCCCCTATTTCCCATCCATTTATCAGGAAATTCGCCGTTAAGATATTCACTTATTATCGCAGCATTATGAGGAGGAGCTCCGTCCATTTGCCACCAGAGAGTTCCATCTTTCGTTTAGCGGAACATCATCCAAAAGATCTGATATTTCGTTTGTTAGAAATGTGAGTAGCGTTGAGACGTTAGGATACCTTCGTAAATAATTGGCCCAAGGAGCCTATCCTTCCAGATTCCAACCCACATTAAAGGACCGGTGGCCTTGTCCTCGCATTTGCCTGTTAATTCGTGGATTTTCAACGGACCAGTAGTGCTCGTTATTACGATTAAACATTCCATTAGTGGAAAAATTGCACTCATCCGTCCAAATTATTTGATTGAGAAAGTTGAAATTTTCCAGAATTTTGGTATTAAGTTGGTTACAAAAATCCAACCGTCTCATATCGTCCCCAGGCCGAAGAGTTTGACTAACGTGTAACTTAAATGGTTTATAACGGTGTTGCTTTAACACTCGCCAAACTGTCGTTTTTGGCACCTCAATAGTTTGCTCTATTTCTCTGGTAGATGTTGAAGGATTTTCTTGAACCTAAGATGGATAACATAAAGTCATAACTCTCCAAAAAAAAATGTCTGCTGAAATTAGCAGCGAAGTAAGTGGAAATTCTTATAATTAGTATAATACTAACAAATAGTACCTGATGTAATATTTCTTCTTCGGCATCTGTCTAGTCTGCTACCATATGCATTTCGAGGTTCCTGAAAACATCCAAATTCTCGCAAATTTTGGTCTAATTTTAAAAATATCTCTGGTTTGGTTGATGCCTCTCCGGATATTCCTCTAAATATCTTTGTTCTGCTCTGACACTATTTCTATTGCAGCTATAAAATATCCCAATCATGGCTCGTTTTTCTGAATTTGAAAACATTCTAAAGAAACTTGCAAATTTTAAAGCACTAACACGAAGGATCTTGCAGTTATTACCCTTTTACAATTAGAAAATGACATGACAAAAGCCAATTCCTGAGTTTTGTTTGATTCATGGGTATCGTGATAATTGAATATTTAGTTTTTAATTTAAGAGTATTTTAGTTCGCAGTCGATCAAACCATGAAGTGTTATATATTGCTAAAATCAGCGTAACATTCTCCATCCAACGCCATAAAAATATGTCTTAACCCCGATAAGAAAAAATAAACCTGATGATGGTTCAGAATAAACAAAACGTCGCATAATATTTTTAATACTGTATTAGTATTGTGCGTAAAAGTTACCTTAATAATGTTTAATCGAATTTTGAAAATTCCTAATAATAAGGTAGCCAAACGCGAAAAACGAAATTCGAAATTTTTAGTTTTTGAGCATAAAACCAAATCCATTCAGTTAGCTCAAATTTCTTTTCAGATTATTACTCGGCATCGAATTTAGCAATAGTGCCGAATTTAAACCTATATCTTATCTATTATAATAAGCGAGATCCCCATGCTTGCCCTCGAATATGGGACAGCCTGTACACTACATTATTTATATCTTGCTTGTCTCAGTATTTATTTCTACTTCTTACTTCCTTTCCTGAATATTGAAACATAATGTGATTGAAAACTATATAAGTAAAAAGATGTGTATAAATATATATATATATATATATATATATATATATATATATATATATCAGGGACCTAATAGTGCGTGGACGAAGCTTTATGAGTGTATACAATATCGTTTTCAAAATTATTTATTGCAGGATTGTGGGATCTTTCGAGTTACAATTAGAAAATATTTTCAAAAATTACTACTCGTATACAGGGTATTACAACACAAAGTCATATTTTTTAATTGGAACATACCGTATATTATTATAAATTTGGATTCCCTGGTTAATTTTAAGGGCACTTTATTCACTAAATGAGGTATCTTAAACGCGCAATTTAGGCGCTGCATTCCATTTTTTGAAAATTTAGAGGTTGAAAAGAAAAATTGTAACAACCGTATGGAGAAATGTGTAACACTAAAATTTTAATGGTTGATTAGTCATAGACTGTGCTACATAAAATCGTAAAATAGTACTATTATCTTATTTAATTTTCGAGATATCGTAATGCAAAGTATAAGATTTTCAATCATAGATAACTTGATTTTTTAAATGGAAAGGTATACATTGTTTTACATTGTTAGATAGGACATTTAATTACATTTTTTATGATATAACATTGTTGTATTTATTTTTGCCGTTTTTGATAATCCAGCTTTTTACTGAATTTATCGATTTTGGAAGAAAATATATTAAATTAAATGTTCAAATTGTCGACCACGCTGATTTAAACAATACTGAATTCTTTTAATAAAAGATGCTTCAACCCGATCTAACATATTAGAGTAATGTAGCAAAAACATTTCTAATTCGCAATTTCAAATTCTCAGCAGTTGTTGGTTCTTCCTCATATCTTTATTCTTCACAAAGCCCAAAGAAAATAATGGAGTTATATGAGATCTAGCTGGCCAAGTATCGGTCCTTGTCTTCCTATTCAATTTTCGTGAAACGTCGAATTTAACCACTGGGTTACAATTCTGGCATGATGAGAGGTGCCCGTCTTGTTGGAAAACATACCTCTTCTTTGAGCCAAAGGTACATTCTCCAATAAATGATATAATTCGTTTTCTAGAAAATTATGATATTCTACCCAGTGAGTGTGCCATTGAAAAAGGACCAACAATAGTTCCGCCGAATATACCTGCCCAAACATTCACTGACCATTTATTTTGAGACTAACTGAAATTGGTGTGGATTTTCATTTGAATAAAATGAAAATTATGTCTGTTCACAAATCCATTTCGATGAAATGTACATTCGTCGGTAAATAATATCCCCGATATAAAATTTTCGTTCGCATTTAACTGTTGTTGAACCCACTGGAAAAATTAATTCGATTTTGAAAATCTTGTTCTTTCAGCTCTTGATGTAATTGTACATGATAGGTGAAATTTATTTTTCTTTAACATTCGTCTCACGGAAGTTTGACTGATTTCTAAATTGTCACTTAATTTCGGAATACTAACGTGGGGTTTTCAACTGTAGCTACAAGTACACGAAATTCATTTTCTTCATTTGTAACAACAACTTTAGCTCTTTCGTTTTAGGATATCCAACACTTCCAGTACTTTCAAATCTTTCTAAAAGATTGCGAAACTATTCTTCTCTTAGTTGTCTTCGATCAGGATAACGCTGCCCGTAGATTCGACGGGCCAATAAACAATTTTGTTTGATTTTCCAAGCACAATATCATGTCAACTAATTCATTTTGCAAAATTACTCATTATAATTCTTAAATAAACGTATTACGTATATGATGTTCGTAAAGTTAAGCGTCAAACATTCACACTGCAATAAAGTAATTAACTCAGTTACGTTTGAACATACACGCGAAATGACAAAACAGATACTATTGCTGAATTTTGTTTCTAATATTCTTTTGTTTTCATAGCTTGATGTGATTTAAACAATTATACATACATATGTAAACCTACGAAAATCGACAAATTCAATAAAAAGCTGGATTTCAAAAACGGCAACAAATAAATACCAACAATGTTATATCAAAAAATTGTAATTAAATTTCCTATCTATCAATGTAACACAATGTATACCTTTCCATTTAAATAAATCAAGTTATCTATGATTAAAACTCTTAAACTTTGCAAATTCAGTAAAAATCTGGATTACAAAACGGCAAAACATAATACCAACAATGTTATATCAAAAAATGTAATTAAATTTCCTATCTAACAATGTAAAACAATGTATACCTTTCCATTTAAAAAATCAATTTATCTATGATTGAAAATCTTAAACTTTGCATTACGATATCTCGAAAATTAAAAGATAATATTACTATTTTTACGATTTTATGTATCACAGTCTATGACTAATCAACCATTAAAATTTTAGTGTTACACATTTCTATACGGTTGTTACAATTTTCTTTTCAACCTCTAAATTTTCAAAAATTGAATGCAGCGCCTAAATTGCGGTTTAAGATACCTCATATAGTGAATAAAGTGCCCTTAAAATTAACCAGGAATCCAAATTTATAATAATATACGGTATGTTCCATTTAAAAATATAACTTTATGTTGTAATACCCTGTATACGAGTAGTAATTTTTGAAAATATTTTCTAATTGTAACGAAAGATCCCACACCATCCTGCAATAAATAATTTTGAAAACGGTATTGTATAAACTCATAAAGCTTCGTCCACGCACTATTGGCGGACCCTGTATATATATATATATATATATATATATATATATATATATATATATATATATATATATATATATATATATATATATATATATATATATATATATATATCTTTTTTCATTCATGCAGTAAGTATACACTCACATTATTTATATCTTTCTTGACACTGTCTTCGTGTCATTAGACAATTAACTGTCAATAGCAGGACGATACCGTTAGTAAATGCTACATCGTCCGGGGCACGATTTGTCTAGTAATCGGTCTCGTTACGGTATTACTAGAGAACAATACAATTGTTCGGATCAACCTGATGCAGATCAAGGTCGAAACAGTGTTACAGGTATTCATAGTAAAAATTTGAAATTGCGAATGTAATGTACGATAGGCAGCTTGATATTCTGTATGTATCGGAGACAAAGCGCAAAGGAAAGGAGGCTGTAGATTGAATGGCAGCCTAGCACTATGGTCAGGAGTTAAGACTGAAGTGCATGGCGCAAAAGGAGTTATGATCGATGTGATAAACAGTACGAATTGGTATCTCCCCCGGTTAATTTGGGTTAGAATGAAAGTGGAGTTCTGAAGAATTTTTCTTATTCCATGCCATGTACCGGTGAATGGAGAAAAAGACCAAGAGTGTGAGAACTTCTGGAATGATGTAGAGAACGTGCTGAACGTATGTAAGTCAAACGAAAGAGTGATGATAGTGGCAGATATGGACGGATGTTTTGGTGTACAAAGAAAACATACTGAACGCGTTCCAGAAAAGTTCGGAGATCAAAGAGTCAATGAAAATGGTGAAAACTTCTGGTGAACATCTGTGTGGAGAGAAGCCTGTTTGTATGTAATACGTGGTTTAAACATAAAAATTTACATGTGTATACATAGAAAAGAGGTGAATCTAAAAGTATGATTGATTTGATAGTGTATGATGAACGACTTGGAAACCTGGTGAGAGACACAAGAGTAATGCGCGGATCGGAGTGTGGATCGGACCACTTTTTGGTTGTATCGAGAGTACGTTTAGGGCAAAAGTGGGCCTGGAGAAGAAAAGCAAACGTAACGCGAACGTCCAGAATTAGGGTAGACAAACTAGTAGATACTGGTGCGAGAATGAAATGCGCAGATGCTGTGAGTAAAGAGTTGAATGTGAATGAAACAGTATGGAACGAACAAATGAAAGACACTGAAGTTGAAAGTGCATGAATAAGCTTGAAAAACTGTGTTGTTAATTGTTCCGTGCGGATATGTGGAAGAGCGATTGTAGGTAGACAGAAAAAAATACTTGGTGGAATGAATAGGTAAAAGGGCAGTATTTAAGAACATGGCAATGATTGCTGCAAAAATGAGACTAAGAAAAGCGATTGAAGCGAATGAGAAACAAAAGCATGAGCTTAGCTGAAACGAGCAATCTATGACGTGTTTGTCTCGTCAGCACTGTGAGACAAGAGTATGTGAACAAAAGCACGAAAGCAAAATAAATGACGTGGGTATGAGATCCCTGAGAAGCGCATTTGGTAAAACGAGAAGGGATGAGATAAAGAATGAGTGTATAATGACAAAGCGTCACGATGGTGGATAGATATAAAAGTAGTGCATTACGTTGATTTGGTCACATTGAGAGAATGAACAATGCAAGATTAATCAAGCAAATATATGTGGATGAGGTTAAGTAAGGTAGTCCGTAAAACTTGGCTGAATGTAGTAGAATGTATGATAAAAGAAATAAAGATAAGGAGTTTTAAAAATAAAAGGACATGTCAGTGACAATGTATGAATCTTGCGGAATCTAGGGAGGTATGCAGAGATAGGAAAGCATGGAGAAAGATTGTGAATGAAAAATAAATAAAAGGCAGGAATTGTTTCGGCTACCCCGCAAGGGAATGGCGTGAATGCTATGTTATGTTATTAATTTAAACTGAGTGACATATACACATAATAAAATTAAAATAGTTAAATTTACAGAGGCGAAATGTTCGTCGAAAGAAAAGTGTTTTTAAAACAACCTATTGTTTCGTTTGTAATTTGAGTTAAAGCTCCATAAATAGGTACAATACCGTCATCTTCATTATTCGGTAGGACTTTGTGTACCGCATTTTTCAAGTAACCCCAAAGCCAAAAGTCTATTTGGTTGAGATCAGGGGACTTAGGTGGTCAAGAAGTAGATCTTCCGCGATCGATCCATTTATCGGTAAATCGCTGATTTAACATCTCTCAAACATTTCGAGAATAATGAGCAACGCTCCATCATGTTGATACACAAAGTTTAACGTTGCAATAAATGAATATCATCCAAAAAGGTAAGTAATGTGTTTTTGCAAAAATTTACCTAATTCTCTGCGTTTAATATTCTAGGCACAAAATATGGCCCTATTATGTCATTGTCCAACAGACCAATCCAAACATTTACACTTCAGCGCACTTTCTTATGTGATTCTCTAATTTGATGTGGTTTTGCGTAATTACAACAGGTCAAACATCCCTTGTTGATTAAAATGGGCCTCATCACTCCATAACACTTGCTTATGTATCTAAGCAATTTAAAACAGAACAGTAAGGGCAACTCATTATCCCCAGGATGCAGTTTTTGAACTGACTGTAAGTGATAAGGATACAAATTTTCTCTTTGTATGAATCTGTAAATAGTACTAAGACGATTTATTTCCAAGATCCTGGTACTTATAGACCGATCTTCTTCAATGTCGTGGGGTTGTTCCACTTCCTGTAGCCATGTTAGCTGTCTAGGACGACCAGCATGAATCATGTTAGGAGCCAAACACCCACTTTCAAGCAGACCAACTTCCACAGAACTTATTATTTTATGATCAGGGTGTCGCCTAGTAGGAAAGCCGTGGCGGTACAGACGCTCTGCGGCACGATCATTATTATTAAAAACTCCAAGTAGTTTAATTATGTCTAAATATTCTTTATTGCTGTACCTTCTGGGCATTATAATAAGCATGAAAATTTAACTGTTTACTTTTGTACGTCAGTTTGAAATTGAAATATTTTACAATTAAACACTGCCACACAAAATGTCATATTCTGTCTTCGTCAAGGGTTACTTACTTATAAACAAACTATCTTTACCTGGATACCTACTTCAAACATTGATTCGCAAAAATACCTTCATTGCGATCTTTAAGATGGCCATAACTTCGTAAGGAGGAAATTTTCGAAATTTTTACATAAATAATTTTCAACTTTTTTTGGTCATAAAGTCTAACTCCGGCTGCTGGAAAATTAATTTTGCGACACACTGTATACTGATGAAGAGTTGTTATAGATTCTAGAAAATAACAGCAGTGGTGATGAATTTGACCCTGATTTGGAAGATGGCAAAACTGGTTCCAGCTCTCAATCCGAAGATGATGTTTTTAATGTTTTTGTACATACAAATCAAGCGGCAACAAACTCTGGTGACAAAAATGGAGCGGAGTGAAGAAACTTATGTTTAAAAAAACTCAAGGGTTAGTGGTGCCGATTCTTGAAGAGTTTTTTCAAACGCTAATCGATGACGAGTTTATACAGACTGCTGAAGAAAAAATGAATGCTTAAGCAGTTAAGGTATTTTTAAATCCAACACGTGGAAAGACGTAACTATAGACGAGACAGATTGTTTTTGGTCTGTTGCTTCATGCAGCGACAATCCATCTAAGTCGTCGAAATCACTACTGCAAAACTAGAAAAAATAATATCTGTAGTAGATTTTTGTAATAACAAAATGAACAGTATTTACTACCCCGGACGAGAATTATCATTGGACGTGCGGTCGTGTGCTGCTTAAACAATGCTCACTGAGCCAAGTGGGCGCAAAATTTCGTGTTTATGAGGGTGCTTCAGATAGTAGAACCGAGCACACAAAAAAGGTAGTTTTATTTTTACTTGAAAATGTATTAGGCAAGGGCCGTGCATTTAGATAAATTTTACAATAGTGTTCAGTTAGCTACCTAGGTGCTACAGGAAAATACTTATTGTACTAGAACGCTAAGATCTGACAGAAAAATAATTCATAAGAGAAACGACGTGAAAATAAATCTACGTTTTGTGACGGAGTGCATGTTGGAAAATTGCGTCACAAGCGTAATGTTCCGTATATTAGTACTAAGTACGGAAACAAAATGGGTATTTTTAGAAACAGAAGAGGTCAAGAATCTCAAAACTCTGCAGCTACAATTGATTACAATGCGTTGATATCAGGAGTAGACCGACATGACCACACAATCTCGTACTATCCTTGTGAGCGTAAAACCTTTCGATGGTACAAACATTTCTTTTATAAATGTGCTGCAGAGCTCAATAAAAGCACATTTTCCACATAATAAGTATTCCCAGTCTGATCGTTTACGGCTATACGAATTTTGATTACATGTTACACGGAATTTGTTAGCTGAATGAGCCATTATAAATTCACCAGTTACTAATCCTCCAACGAAGCGCACTAAAATCGAAAAAACTGCAAAGGAAACAGTAAATCCAAGCGAGTCAGCCGAAAGAAATGCAGAGTATGCAAGCAGAAGAAATTTGAAAATCGGAAGCAGACAGTTTATGAATGGAAAATCTGCCTTGGACAACCTAGTTTTTGCCTCCAGTGTTTTGGCAAATATCACAAAAATGTTTGAAAACTTGTAAATAAATGTTTTAAAACTTGAAAAATCATTTCAAGTTGAAACACATTTTCATACTGATCAGTGTTCGGCATTTAGTGAAGGATTTCATACATGATGCCGACTACTCCGATCAAAGTGCAATTTTTTTTAAATGTTTTGGGCAAAAAAGCAAACACTAAAATCCTTTATGAACTAACTACTTTTACTTCATGTATTGTAGAATTAAACAACCTGTTAATACTTATTTAACCATCAACAATTGAGAACGCCTGCATTGTTTTTTTCTGACAGTTCCCGTTACTGTGACGAAATACATTCATATAGTTCATACAAATCAAAGTAGCGCCTTCTATCAACTTCCTTCATTTAAGGTAGTTTATTAAAAGACCTTGTTAACGCATGATTTGGAGGTGAACTCCCATTAATAAACTATTCTCTTGAATAGTTATTTAACCATCAAGCGCATTAATGCAAGCGATTAATAACGAGATCTTTTAATGTTTAAGCGTAGCGACCGCGTTAAAGAAGTCGATATCGTTAATCTATCAACTAAAAATCTTAATTAATAAACCTTATTAATTCATAGTTTGAGTTGATTAATAATTTGAAAAAATTTCATGCTAAAAAGCCAAAATACGAAAACTTAATATAATAATATGTAAATTTTATAAATTGGTAATAAAATTAAACTTCTTCGTAAAGAAAGAGTTGTGCTTAATGCCTAATTAAAATTTCTTTTGTTTTAAAGACGCAACAAAGACTTTGATTTAAATAACAAAACTGTACGTTTATTACTAACGTAATTATATATATATATATATATATATATATATATATATATATATATAATATAATAATTGTGGACATGAACAGGTAATTTTATAAAACTAAGAACAGAATGGATACTATTAAATTGCGTCTTTGAAGGACTAAAATCTTTTCGATCATAATGAAAGGAAAACAGAAACTAGAAGAGTTTAATCTGAAAAAAATTGAATTTGTGTCGACAGTGAAATATTGCATATTGATGATGTGAACATAATAGTATTCTAAAATGGCCTAGAATAAAGAATGTAACTCAGCAAAGCAATAGCCATTATAATACCGTAATACAAAGAAAAAACTGAAATGATTCTTTTGTGCTCTAGGGACGGTATGTCAAAATTAACAGCACAAGACGGTGTAACAACCCATTTTGAGTTGTATTAAAATATACCGTAATTTAGGTTCTTCGTTCATTTAGTTGTAAATATAAGAAAAATTTTATTTATTAATGATTTGTAGGTATGAGGTAGGCAACTTAATTTGATTTTTGGTGTAACTTAAGTGCATATCTTCTTAAAGGTTTCTTTAAATTATTTTTTTCTGCTCATATCGTTGACTTAATTCTTTGCGCAAATATTTTCGCGCAACGCGTCATCATCATCTGACATCCTAAAGCATCCATTTTTTTTTTACCTCTTGTGGTACCCCGTTAGATGCAGGAAGATTTTTTTTGGGTTTCCCCCTAAATTTTGTGAAAAGTGCCATTGAATTGAAGGTTTAACTCGTAATACTAAAAATTAAAACATTTGCTCTTTTCAGGCACTTGCTTTTTTTTACTTTTACACTATTAATTTTACCACTTTTGATTGCACAATTAATTCTACTGTTACGTACGCTTTCATTTTATGATGGTTTGCTAATGCAGATCTGAATGTAGATTCCATTATTTATTTTGAACCTTCAAAATGGTTTATTCAATTTTAAGAAGAAAAATTTATAAGAAATAAAATTCCATTTTGAGTGTGGTTTACAACGTAAAGTATTATTTCGAGATATTGCGCAATATTGATACAAGGATTACATCACCTTGGTTTGCATTTCCGCATTTATTTTTTATAATACCAGGGGTTCTCAAGAAGATTTATTATATTTTGTACAGGTATTTATATTTATAACAATTAATTAGTAATTTAAGTCTATAACTAGTTTTAAGATATATTTTATTTAACCCTATCATTTTAACTGTTAATAAACATAGTTTGTATATTTTTTTATTTTTACATTTTGGTAAATTTTGATTATAAACAACCTCGGTTTAGTTATTCCGAGCATAATTAAAAAATAACTTGGCGTCGGAGATCATTTTATTAGTGTTACATTGCATTTTTATTATTTAAGTTAAGTGGAAATAATCGAGCAGAATTTGTGGTAATTAAGCAAATCAAAAGATTGAATCGGCCCTACTTTAATTTACCGACTGAGTGAAAGGCATTATTTTTGGTGAATAGGTTGTATCTCGAGTTAGTTTAACGATTTGTTTTGGAGAACATTTTTCCACTTATTTCGTTATTATATTATTAAAACACTTTTTATACGATTACCATCACGACATTTTTATAGCGGATTGGGGAGCATTGAACCAGAAGTGAGAATTATATTCTAGATTAGGTCAAATTTGGGCCTTATATAACAGAAAGAGATGTCGGAAGGTAAAGTACTGTTTATATCTTTACAAAAAGCTTATTTTACGAGCAGCTGCTTTGGTAGCTGACCGAAAATGGCCAATCCATGATAGATTTGAAGATTTGAAGATACAGGCATTCTCAACATAATAATAGAGTCTGCAAACTTAAGTTCTGAGCCATTCATACGTAGAACAGGAAATTATAGATCTTTTTTGGCGGACACTAGATAACAGTGAGTTTTATTAGTATTAAATGGAAATGTACCCTGATTTGAGATAGGAGGTGGATTGCCACTATGAGTAGACTGAGATGAACTACAATGCAGAGCAGCAAATCGGATTGGTTGTTGAAGAAATAAGATAATTTATGTATAGTAGAGAAAGTGTAGGCATTATTCGTCAAAAGGTGACATGGGGGGATGTGAAGCTAGAAACCAAAATTTACGACTGCAAGAAAGATGTGTAGGTAATTGATTGCATTTTAGTAGTTCAAACCATTGTTTAGATTTAGTGATAACACTTTTGCAGATATTTCTAGCACCAACATAGTCTACATGACTCTCAACTACTTTATTAGATTTCCATTTAATATAAAATTTATTTTTTAAAAATATTGCATCAGCATAAGACTTGTTGAGCGAGGGTTGAAAACGTGAATGCCTTATACGATTTTGTTTATTGGGAATGTATAACTCCATGTCCATGAGGATGACTTGACATACTGAAAGAGCAATGTCCTAAGAAGTGAGCGAATTAAAATAATATTCACGCCATCGAAAAGTTGCAAAGAAGTCTCCTAAATTAGTTGACTTAAAACAACATAGGGTTCTATCAGTGTTGCGAACAACAGAGGAATTAGGGACAGTAGAAGTTATTTCTATTAGACAATGGTCAGATAGACGTAGAGGGAAAAGAACTGCAATGTTATAAACAAGTGGGTTTGATGTAAGAAAGAGATCTAGAAAATGTGGGGTATGGTTAGGGGTATCAGGTTCAATTTCGACCTCATCTGGAATACAATTCCCACCTCTGAGCCAATGCTCCAATATGTCCTTGATATGGAAAACCGCGTCCAAAAAGATTTATAAGGTTCATAAATAACCTGTTTCTGACACCTGATCTACAGTCTCTTGAGCATAGAAAGATAGTTTCGGTTCTTTCCTTGTTTTATCGCTATTACCATGGCAAGTGTGCCTTCGAAATACACTCCTTAATACCTTCGCAGTCCATCTTCGCTAGGAACACTCGGTTTGCACATTCACACCATAATTACGCACTCAAAATTTCTATCTTGTCACACTAAACGGGCGCAATGTACATTTTTCCATACGGAGACCAAATTGTGGAATGCACTACCCAGCTCCTGTTTTTCTCCAAACTTTGACTTAAGCAAATTTAAGGTAGCCATTCATAAACACTTCTCGGCAGCCTAACAATATCCCTAAACCCTCCCAGTGTTCCTGAATCGTAGCCTCTTCAGGAACACTATTGGCAAAAAAATTTTTGCATAGAGGCAGATTTGGATTGGACTAAGGTGAAGTTACACAACAAATCAGAACTTGTTTGCACTGCAGAAGTAGAATTAATAAGAGAAGAAAGGAGAGCAGTTTTTAGCCATAATCACTAAAAACACTATGATGTTTTATTATAATTTTTACTTCAAAGCGATGGTATCTTTAAGTTACTACGACATTCATTTGGAAATTAAATAATTTATAGATTTTTTCCTGACATTTATAAAGTAGTGCTGTAACCCAAAGAAATTATACAAAAACTATTAAGACATTACAACAAACTATTTAAAGTATATGTGGTTTAGTTACTATTATTAGTTTGCTATGTGGGGGTTCGTACCGATTTGCAGAAAACAATGCGAAAAAGATCATTTTTGGATACTGATTATTCTGTACATGTCTTGCATACCCTAAAAACCATAAGAAGCTAGGTACATGTACTCGAACTCCCAAAATTATTGTGCCAACTTTACCCAAAGTTTTTAATTGAACGTAATCCAGCTCTAGCCTAGAAAAATCTAAGCTATTATCTTCTTAAATATTTCGCTAAACTCATGCGTTCCTTTGCAACAAATTCTGCCTTTCCACTCGGATTTGCAATTCGTTGACATTTTATCCTCTTCTTATTTCCAGCACTTTTTAAGCGAGTTTTTCATTTGTATCCTGCTTTTAAATCGGCTCATGGAATTTATTTAGCAATTCACATGCAATCCTTAGACACGGGTTCATATTAATACAATGTTGCATAGGCACCATATCACGAAAAAACTTAAACACTGATTTTAGATGCCCGTTTCACGATTCAACTATCCAGCGGGTGCGTGCTGTGTTGGCATCTTCGGTGGTAAATTGACGTTGACCGCGTGGAAGAAATTTAAATGAAGGTTGTCCAAAAATTCTGCAACGTCATGAGTACCGCGGTCTACGACAAAAATAGCATTTTCTTGAATCCACTCTCTAATTTCTTGTTGGTCATTTCTCATTCATCTAACTTCAGCTTGGTCCAATCCAAATCTGCATCTATGTAATATGTATATTTTTCGTATTATTTCAACATTAATGTTATTTTCTTCAATAATAACGTGATTAGTGATTATTAATATTTTTATTAAAAACACGAATATTGGAATCTAATACCACCAATCATTGTTAAAAGTAAGACATGTTATTCCCCATGGCAACAGGAGCAACAAAGTTTGAACGCTAAAATGTTGTACCGAATGTTTTTTTTCCAGAAACTTACTCTTACTAAAATATCTAAATACCGTTTATGTTACACCCTGTATGTACTTTTTGTTACTATTTTCATATTTTGTGGATAACGCACACCTTTCATATTATTGGTGTCTTTCATGCAAGGTATATTTTTGGGGAGTAGCGAGCAAAATATCGTAATCTAAATAAATCTGGAGCCAAACTTTGAACGACTTTATGAGTATCACGTGGTATAGTCATAAAAAATTTCATATGACGAAAAATGCTTGCATTAATAGGGATTACAACATATCCAAGAATTACCAAAATCTGTCGGTCCCTAGGATTACCCATATCCAGTGCCGTGTCCTTTATTCCTTTATTTAACCAGAGAAATATTTAATTAAAATAGATTTTGAAACTTTCTTGGATTCCACGCAAACCCTAAATCTGTACAGTCACAGTTCAATGTAATTCTGTTTTTTGAAAACTAAAAATAAACATGAAAATTTCGAAAATTTCGAAAAATATAATATGCCTGTGGGCTATATTCAAAGAAACGAAAATTTAAATTTTAAGTAACTGTTTGTATAGATATGCAGAATGTACCCAACCTGATAAGAAAAACTTTGTTCGGATTCAGGAAAACTTAATTAATAGCGGAATGTACAGGATGTCCCATGTTCGTATGTTTTACGGGGTATCTCGCTTATTTTTAGGTTAGAACCTTGCAGTTTTCGCGACACCGTGCTATTTTTTAATGAACCAAAGATGTACTAATCAAATTTGCCATAGCCATCTTAGTTTGTGTCTATAAGGTGATTTTGGAAAAATTGCATTTTCAGTCATCCCTGTAACTCTGTTATTGCCAGACATATTAAAAAGCAAAACTGATATTTGTAGATTTTTTACGTAGAATCCAGTGGCATACTCAGATTTTCTTGAGAGGTCCCAGTTTTGAGATATTGACATAACCTTTTTTTATGGGACACCCTATATATTTTTTTAAATCTTTTTCCCCTTGCCAAGAGCTTTTCAAAAATATAGCATAGTCTATATTTATTTTTATAAATAACGTGAAAAAATGATTTTTTCTATAATTTAAATTGATAATAGTGTATAGCCGTGGGTAACCATGGTAACGCAAAAACAAAATAATTAACGTTCTGCATTTACTTAGGTATTTGATTTTTAAAGTTTCTGCTTCTCTCAAATTATTCCTGGTTACATTTTCCCAAATTTAGTGCTGATATTTATTGTTATTCGTTGTTTTGTTTATTGTTATCGTTCTTGTTCTTGTTGTTGTTGTTTAATTATTTTTAATATGGCTCGAAACCAAAAATTTGAAAACTTTGAAAATATGATATGAATACCTGCTTCATATTATCTAATGAAAACGCAGACCAGGCCTTAGAACTCTATCTGAACAGGTCAGTTAATCTTTACCTTAGAATTTGTATTTATTTTATATACCTATTTTGTCATATAGATATCCGAAAGAAGACAACCCAACAGAAGAATATCTCAAAATTAAAATTTAATCTTTGCCAGCATGGATGTTTTGACAAACCTCGACCCGAGTTTACAACAAAGAGAACGAGGAATCAGAGATCAACGTTTTAGCAGTTGTTCAAGCCTCCTGAAACCTCGTGCAGGAAAATAGATGAAGAGACCGGTGTGTCTAAAACAACAGTGCAAAGGATTTTAAAAACATAAATTCAAACCCTACAAGTATAAACTTGTTCATCATCTGCACCCTGGTGATGCTGAACGTAGATTGAGTTCTGCAATTGGTTTATAGATATGAAAACTCAGGACAATAATTTTGAAAAAAAATAATTTGGTCAGACGAGGCACATTTCACAAGTTCGGGAATTCTTAATAGACACAACTCGCGGTTTTGGAGTCAAGAAAACACCCACGTGATTTTTCCTAGAGAGCGTCAAGGCAGGTTCGGATTTAATGTCTCCTGCTTTATTTTTAACCGACAAATAGTTTACAAGATTTATGAAGAAAACCTAAACTCTAATGGTTACTTACAAATTCTACAAGAAAAAACTATGAACATTTCAGAAGACATTCCACTGGCTCAACTGAACGATATATTCTTCCGCAGGATGAGGCTCCAGCCCACAATGCTAGAATAATACAAAACTGGCTAAATGAACGTTTCCCAGGAGATGGATTGGAACAAATGGACCTGTTCGATGGCCAGCACGATCACCGGATCTCTCGGTTTTGGATTTTTTTGTGGGGGTATTTAAAGAATAAAATTTATTCAAGGCAATGTGCCAACATGCAACAATTAAAAATTGCAACGGAAAATGCTTTTGCAGAATTACGAAGACAATCATTTATTTTGGAAAATCCTATTAAAAGAATTTATAAACTTTGTCAAACTTGTAGGAGACATAATGGTCTGCAATTTATCACGTTATTTATAAAAATAAATATATACTATGCTATATTTTTGAAAAGCTCTTGGCAAGGGGAAAAATATTTAAAAAAAAAAGTAGGTTATGTCAATATCTCAAAAACTGTGACCTCTAAAGAAAATCTGTGTATCGCCACTGGATTCTACGTAAAAAATCTACAAATATCAGTTTTACTTTTTAATGTGTCTGACAATAACAGAGTTACAGGGGATGAGTGAAAATGCAATTTTTCCAAAATCACCCTGTAGCACAAAAACTAAGATGGCTATGGGAAATTTGATTAGTGCATCTTTGGTTTCATTGAAAAGTAGCACGGTGTCGCGAAAACCGCAAGGTTCTAACCTAAAAATACGAAAATCGGACAACCTGTACGTTAAAAAGCGCCCTAGACCCTATAATAAAGAAAATGAAGAGAAAGAAGTTAACACGCTAGCGTACACTCGTGCACATCGAAATAGCTCCTCTCACGAAACAGCTTTATCCGTTGGAGTTCCAAGAACAACAGTTCAGAAAATTAAAAAAAAAAACATAAATTTCGGTCTTATAAATATGGTTTAATTCAAAATTTACATCCGGGTGATTTTTTAAGCCGGATGAATCATTTTTCTCCAGTTCGGGCGTGATTAATACAAACAATGAAAGATATTGGAGTCAAGAGAATTCACATCTCAGCTTTCGAAGAGAAAGACAAGGGAAATTTGGCGTTAGTGTTTCGTGTTTCATTACAAGACGAAATTTTAAATATTTCATATATGAAGGATATTTAACAGCCTAAGGTATGCCGAACTACACTGGAAGATTTGTTAGAAGAAATTCCATTAAATCGCCTTGACAATGTTTTTTCTTTCAGCAAGACGGAGCGCTTTCGCACAGTTTTTTACAAATTAGAAATTATTTGAATGAACATTTTCCAAATAGGTGGATTGGCACTAATAGGCCCATATGGTGCCTCCAAGATCCCCTGATTTATCAGTATTAGATAATTTTTTATGGGGATACTTGGAAAATAAAGCAACCGCTATAATAATATAGAGCATTAAAAAAATTCCATTGATCAGAATGTTAGAACTTTGCGAAATCCGCAATTAATTTTAGAAAATGCTTTAAGAATAAGAAAAATTTGCCAAGCATGTGTTCAATATAATGGAGGACATTTTGAGCATATTTTATAAGTTTTTATTAATATATTGTTTATTGTGTTATAAATTTACTATTATTCTTATGGAAACTAACTTAAAAAAAGTTTATATTTTTAGAGAGTATATGAAGAGACAATTTAATTTCAATAAAAAAATATAGGGTGTTCCATTAAAAAAAGTGTATTATAACTTAAAAATTAATCAGAAATAATTTGTTACAATTGATAGCCGAAATAACGACCGTTTATGGTATCAAATACCCCGGTCTAAGGATAGCTCTTAATTCTGGTTATGGTTATAAATAGTCAAAACTAAGTGATAAAGGAGTGCCTATTCTATTATAATAATATTATAATTGAATAGGTACTTATAAATATGAAAGCTAAACCTTAAAGACGGACTTGTTTAGAATGTGTATTAAATTTCATAACCGTATATTTTCATAAATATGAATTGGGAAATAGTAATCGGTGGATATAAGATTTGTCTTTTGAAATGATATTCTTTACTCTGTATTGTTTATTAAACAAAGAGAAAGATCTGTTTGTAACGCGAGACAAGAGAAAAGAATTCAGAGCAAATTTGGATAGAAGTCAATAATAGCATGAATTGGTAGTGATTTTGCATGTCATATGTCACAGTTGCTCTTGTTATGGGGTGGAATCGGATCACGTTACCTTTTATATTCGTTATTCTTTGATATGCTACACTTTTATATAATTTACAAAAATACGCTTGTTAGTATCAAGTAAACTTGACAGTTTTTTTTTCTTTAAAATTGCTTCATTTTGACTGGTTTCTCATTTGATAACGTTATTATTTGTGCTGCTTTTCTTATGTCGCTTTTATATTCTCTAACGTTTACATTCACTTGTATTTATTTTTTACGAAAATACTGATTTTTCGTTTTTATTTGTACTTTTATAACAATACTTTTATAAACCGTTGTTAATTATAGAAATCATTGACCTATAAATACAAAAAGAAGGAAACTTCAATATTATCAATACACTTATCAGCTTTGTTACCAGCACAAAAAACATTAAGATGAGAAACGCTTTTTAGTTTACAAACACGTGGTTCATTAATTATTCATATTTTGATACGGTTGTTTTTGCTGGGTAAAAAAATTCTTTGAGCCCAAATGAAAATTTACACTTTTTATAAACAAGGTACACCGGGGTAAGTGTAAATTTGGGGTAAGTGTAACCTGTACCAATTTGTGTATTTGAATATTGCTATAGGGCGCCATCGATGGTTCAACATAATGCCTGCGAAAGTCTGCAGTACAGTTTTCACTATTCATCGACGCGAGCGCGAATTACTGTTCTATCCATGTTGTCCGCGCACTAACACGTGCCTACTTAGATGATTGGGCATCTGATAAACATTTGATTTATTGAAAAGTTATCGAGTTTTCATTGATTTCTTTTGGTGAGTACATTGTTAACGGTATTATTCAGTAACATCTCTCACTATTTTTTTCCAAAACCTCAGAAATGTTTATTTTAACGCTGTGGTTTACACTTGCCCCAGGAAAATCGTCATTGGGGCATGTAAAACCTGGTAGGTTACACTTGCCCCAGCAGAAAATTCAGTACGTTTACAATTTCCCATTGTTTGCAGAACATGGTTCGCAACTATATTCGTAAGAAAGCTCCGCCAGCCTATAGCAAAGAAGAGCTAGAAAATGCAGTGAAAGCTGTACAAAGTGGTACGCTCACACTATATAGAGCTGCAATAGCTTACAAAATACCTAAAGCTACGCTTTTCACCCATGTAAAGGGTAAAAGTGGAGTGAAAAGTGATACCGGGGTAGGACGGCCCGCTCTTCCTTTTAACGTAGAAAGAAGAATAGCCGACTGTATCAAAATCCTTGAAAAATGGAGTCTGAGTCTATCAAAGAAGCAAGTTCTTCAATTAATCGGGCGTTATGTGATCGAAAATAATATATTGACACCATTTAAGAATTCAATTCCCGGTCACGACTATTTTATTAGGTTTAAGAAGAAATTCAATTTGAGTCAGAAAAAAATTCAGTCTGTGGAAGTGGCTCGAAAAAGGTGCATGACCCCTTTGTTATCTACAATTACTTCAATATTCCCGAAGAGCATATTCAGAACATTCCAGCAACTCAAATATATAATATCGATGAAACCAGTTTCTGCCTGGATCCATCCCGAATAAAAATTGTTGGCGAAAGCGCTAAAGCAGCTCATAGAACAACTAGTGGTCCTGGCCGTGAGAGTATAACAGTTCACCTTGGAGGAAATGGTGCTGGTGTGAAACTCCCTCCATTCATTGTATTCAAAGCTAAACACCTATGGGATAGTTGGATTCCAAATGAAGAATATCCTGGAATGACGTATTTCGCGAGAAAAAATGGGTGTATGGAAGCAGAAACCTTTAAGAAATTTTTTGAAAACAATTTTTTAAAGAATATTGGCAGTGAAAGACCTATCATATTCATTTACAATGGGCACACGTTTCATATTAGTGTTCCTCTGATAGAAGAAGTAATAGCTAACGATGTTATTATAGTGAAACTTCCGCCCCACGCCAGCCGTTTGTTACAACCTGTGGACTTATGTGTATTTAGGTCATTAAAATTAGCGTGGGATCGAGAACTGATAAAATGGCAGAGACAAAATTATGGCAACAAATTACCAAAAGCTGCGTTTCGCTCTATCATTTCTAAAATCTGGTCTCAAACGGGTCCAACCTTACTTATCAAAGGATTTGAGAAAGGAGGAATACACCCCTTTAATAAGGAAATTATTTCCCCTGAAAAGTTTGATCCAGAAGCGTATAGGAGGTGGTGCGATTTGAATTCCAGAAGTAATCAGGACGAAAATTTAGCACAGCATACAGGGAAAGTTCTGGAAGAGGAGTTGAATTTGCCATCCACTTCAACAGCAACGTCAGCAATCGTAGCAGTAATTTCCCAGGCATCGTCGATTCATTCAAGTATTTCGTCAATACTACCTACCAATTCCATGCAACCGAGTCCATCGATTGACAACGCCAAAAGTTTTGAAAACATTCTTTTGCAAGCGTTGAAACAGACGCCAAATACAGCGAAAACGGGAAGGAAGAGAATATGCACAGGAGCCGAAGTTATTCCATCTTCGGAAGCCGATGCTAGATTGAAAGAACAATCAAATATTAAGCATAAGAATAACAATGGGTCAATAAGTAGGAATAGGGAGAAAAGAAAAAAAACAAGTGTACGAAGAAGAGACAGACCATGATAGTTCCGAAGAGATGGAATTGAATAATTCAAAAAGTGATTTAGATGATGAAGTGACTAATTTCCAGGAAGAACAAAAATGTATGGAAGTCCTGGATAAAGGCTGTCACTCACTAGTAATAGGAGACTGGGTTCTTGCCAAATTTGTAATGAAGAAAAGTTGCAAATTTTATGTTGGACAAATTACGGCAACTGAACCCTGCTTGGAAGCGAAATTTGCCAGACGATCGAGAGATTCTCAATATCACTGGCCAGACATAGCAGATACCTATTTCAATTATAACTGAAGAACAAATTGAAACTTATTTACCTGCTCCAGTCATTCATAAAAGGAGGCATTTCAATTTTAATATTACATTTGAGCAACGGATGAGAAGTAGGGGAACGTGGGGCGGAACAGACCAGCGGGGCACAACGGACCTTTCCATATTTTTCAGTCTCCAAACCACCGGTCGACTCTCGCACCTTGTACGTTGAGCCACTACTTCCATTTGACCTACATAATAACAAATACGCTAAATGGCAATACCCGACACTGTTGAAAATGCGTTGCGCCTCTACCGGGAACAATGTTACTACATCGGCAGTTTGCATTTCGCCATTTGAAAGAGTGTAAAACTTGTGCTGAGTAACGTTTAATTATTTGAAATTGTATTACTGTATTCGACTAAAAATGGCTTGGAGAATTTGTGCAATGTATGGCTGTTCTAATTACGTTGGAATTCATTTATCAAAAAACTTCCACAATTTTCCACGAGACCCTGAATTGTAAGTAACTACTTACATGCCTACTTATGCCATGAAATACTGAAATATTCATTATTAAATTATTGACTTATTATCTCAGCGTATTTTTGATGTAATTTCAATCTTTAATGGTTTTTATCTTTTTCTTTTTAAAATGCAAAACATGGGTAGTATTAACAAAGAGGGCAGACCTCGACCTCCTAATTAAAAATGATGATTTGAAAAAATTAAACACTTCATGCAGCATATGGTCCGTCCATTTTCGTGTATGTTAGAAATAAATCTCAAGGATAATGTATTTTTGATTTTCGAATAATGAAGCTTGTTTTATTATCAACATCTGATTTATTACGAATTTGAATCAGACTTATTATTAAATGTATCATTTTATAATGTAGTTAATTATCATTTTGCAGTGGCACCTACCAACATTTCTTACAGTCTTTAATGGAGTTTTTCTTTATTACAAACATTTGACATCCTTATACACTTCCTATTGACACTTTTTATACCAACTTCCACCATGAATTTGCATTGATTATTTCAAATTACCGCCAAAATGTCATTTTTATCCGTTTGGTGGCGCTGTTAAAATTGTGACTTTCACTAAGGTAAAGAGATACAAGTGTAGCATATTGTAATTTAGCGTATTTGATAATAACGTTGTCGCTTGCTCCAGTACGTTCATTGACGCTGTGATAACAGGTTGTTGCTGCAATACTCACGTGCTGTTTTTTATCAGCGGTAGGTGTAAGCTGTTATTTAAGGTATGTATGGTAACTGTTTCTGTGTAACTTACAACTTGAACTACCACGTAGGCTATTGTAATTCAGGATTTGATTCTTTTGTAAAAAAAAAATGTTACATTATACTGAACCTGTACCTAAAGAGACGGAACGGACCACACAATGTGGCGCAGAATGGTCCCGTGGTACGTTCTGACCCATCTGCTTTTCAGTGTTAAAATTTAATGTTTTATTTTCAGATGGATCGCAGCATACGAACACCTGAAACAACTTCTGAGGCCAGGGACATGGGATTCAACAGACCTAACGTAGATAGATTTTTTAAACTTTTGACAGACATAATTGATAAACATAGTTTCACTGCAGAAAACATTTACAATTGTGATGAGACTGGGGTTACTGTTAATCCTAAAGGCCAATCAAAAGTTATCACGAAACGTGGAAAAAGATAAGTGGGCATTCTGACTTCTACAGGACGGGGTGAAACTGTGATAGCTGAACCGTGTTATTCGGCTAGCGGAACCTACACGCCCCCAATGCTCATATTTCCACGTAAAAAAATGCAAAAAGTGTTTGAATTAGGTCTGCCTCCTGGATCTTTGGCAGAGGTTAATGAAACAGACTGTATGAACCTAAAAAGATTTACAACATGGTTCCAAAAATTCGTAGCATTTTCTAAGGCAAGCAAAGACAGTGTAGTTCTTCTTATATTAGACGGCCACTCTACCCATACCAAAAAAATCACTGCTATTGACCGTGCGAAACAAAATGGGGTTATTCCATTCTGTTTATCTCCTCATGCATCACATCGACTGCAGCCACTAGATGTATCATTAATGAAGCTAATAAGTTTATAATACGAAGAAGACGTACGAAAATGGCTCAGGACAAATCCTGCCAAAGTTCTTACCCTAGGGTAAATACCATTCCTATTTGGTACCGAAATGCCAGGATTCAAGAAAACTGGCATTTGACCTGTTGATATGAATGTATTCTCAGATTCTAACTTTATGCCATCTCTTCCTACAAATATTACGCTTGAAACAACAAATATGCAATTGGAACTAGTGAAACCTTCAATTGTTACTGAAGCGGAAGTACCAGCTCAAGCAACAATCATCAATGAGGCACCCTTACCGTCGACTTCTACTACTTCTGGTCAAAAAGTGTTGACAGAAATTAACCTTCATATACAGGAAGTTGAGCAACCTTCTTGTTCCCACCCAGAATTTCACACCGGTGTCATTAGTACCAAAGCCATTAATAGTCAGTCCAAAAGTTATCCACCAACTTTCACCTCCTGAAATCTTAACACCATCTCATACTACACTAACCTCGCTATCCTCTTTTCCTTATTGTTCACCTTAGATTATTCTCGCTGTTCCAAAAGTTATTGTTACATAAAAAAACATAAAACATCCCGGAAAAGCGGAAAAAATTTTTAACAAATTCGCCGTACAAGAATGAACTTCAAAATTCACTTGACAGTGGCAACAGAAAGAAAGAAGAAAAAACAGAAAGGGCATTAAAAAAATTTAATTTAGTGATGATACGAGAGATAACGAAAATGTAATGAAAAAGATCATAATCATACGAAAAACAAGACGGGAAAAATGGTTCCTAATAAAAAGAAGAAAATTTGTCCCCAAAAAAGTAGCCAAGTGAAACTGAAAGTCAGAACATTGACGCAGAATGTTTGTACTGCTGTGAATTCTATTCGAAATCTCAAGAAGAATGGGTGAGCTGTTCAAAATGTAGGGAATGGGCGCATAATTCTTGTGCAGGAATTGACAGCGTGATGACGAAACCCACTACCAATGCGAGTTTTGTGCTGATGCTTGAACAACAATAATATTTTATTACTGTATAGATGCGTTTTATTTGTGTTTGTTATACAAAAAGTTTAAATACACTTATTCTTTCCATATTATGTTCTATCAGCTAAAAACTCAAAAAATAACGAAGGGTCTATTATGCCCACGTTGTGGGCATAACGGCCCATTTGACATTTCTATCTTCTATGATTTTATTGTTGACAGTATTAGTTATTTTTACTTTTCACTGAAGAATACATTTATGTAAAATCAATGTTTTTCAACTCAACGTTAACACCAGAATGGCATTTAAAGCTTAAGTGCACCATTCCGCCCCACGTTCCCCTACTGTATCGCTAAAAAAATATTAAAAATTTTTATTCACTCACTTCAAAATGTTGAAAACGTCCAAAACCAAAATTTGAGCAAAAAATCTAGTCTGTCTGGGGTATGGGGAAAGGGTAAAATTGGGGTAAGTACCTTTGAAATTTTCTATTTTTTAGATTTTTTCTTTTAATATGTGATTAGTAATATAATTGTAAGTATTTTTGTCCCTATAATTTTTCTGTACAACAAACGGTTTACAAGGTAGCAAAAACCGTCACTTTAAAAACCGTTTTTCTTAAATATCTCCGGAACTATTTAATATATTCAAAAATGAAAATACCATTAGATAGAAAATAAAATTTCTCACAAAAGTGTTTTCTCAATTTTTTCGAAAATTTTACATTTTCGAAATATTTCCAAAAAACTCGATTTTGGATCCCGTCCACACGATTTTTTTGGTATTAGATAGAAAATCAAATCTCTGATCGAAAAGTATTCTTGTAATTTTTTGTAAAATGAATCGATTTTTTGATGTGGAAGTAGTGAAACAATTTGCAGCGGTTTTTTCATTTCTTAGTAACGATTAAAGATATTGTATTGAAATTTAAACATAAACTCGGAGTAGTCTCGTGCACTACACAACTTAGTTAAAATTTGGCATTTGTTTCCATTGTCCTATTTACAGGCTAGGGTCAAAGTATTTTATCTTTTTTTTGTAACACCCTGTATATGATTTTTGCACCCGACTATAATGAAACCTTTGTAACGTAAACTTTGAGTTTTAGAGCGAGTTTGAGAATTTGTATGCCTGTTGTGTAGGCAACACACATTGGCTTCAATTATAAGAAATGGTGCGTGACAATTGAATTTCGAATAAAGCTTAAAATGTCATAACTTCGGAAATTTCGGAATGATTAAAATTATCAGGCAACATTGTTTTTTGGGTTTTCTTCTTATGAAAAAGAACGCCATTTTGTGACGGCAAAAAATTGCGTAGTTGGGAACTAGGTACATTGGGGAGTTTTCTTTCTGTAATTTTTTATACAAATTTATTTACTAAAAGTTACATACAGCGTAGTGCTGCTTTTTTTAAATCTCCACAGTTAATAAAAAGCTATACTAAGAAATTTAATTTCAGTTTCTGCGGATGTAAAGCTTCGTAGCAAAAGCTTGTGCCATTGAATATTTAACTAAGTACATTCGTTATAGTTCACACGCAACTCGTATCTAAAACATTGGTTTCTCTAGCTTTTTTCTTTTTATTGGCTATTCTCGTCGTTCGTCCAGACAAAATACTGCTGTAACCGATTCTGCACGTATTATGGTATAACTCAGAAATGGTCTCCGATAACTAAGTCGTAGATACATTCTGGCTGTTACTTCATATCGGGTCATCCTCTCCCTAAGAACAAATAGTTTTATGTCTAGTAATACACTCGGTTAAGCAATTGTACACAAACAACATCCTGGTGAGTTTCTTTTATTGTTAGCTTAAATCTTTTGCTATTTTCCTGTATAATAACTTTGCATTTTCATAAAAATTGCAGTGTACTTACACAGCTGTTACTTCTTTATACCTACTGTTTTAAGAATCAAACATCTGTTTACAATCTGACGCTTACGTAATTCAATGGTTGCTATACAGTGTGCTTCACGATATACGTTAATATTTGTAGTTTTATGAACTAATCTGCTTATATAGGCTGATTCATATCAACATTTTATAGTTTTTTAATGTTAAATGGTTAATGCACGATTATCTGGCTTAAATATTGATATATTTAGCTACGCTATAACTAAACGTGTCAACAAGCGCTATCATAATAAGGGAGCTATTCAATTTTCTTCTTATAACTATTTTGGCTCTCAACCACTGGGTTTATACATCTTTGCTTAACATTTTTTTTGTGTAATTGCAAGAGTTCTAGCTTACGCTTTTGATATATGCTTATGGAAATAGTAGCAAACTAACCCTTTCTGTTTGCGGTGTGGAAAATGGATACTTCATATTTTTTAGTACTGTTAATTAAACTTAAACTGATCTGTGTGTTTAAAAAAATGCAATGGTAGACATCTGACTGAAATATTTTGGTTATTTATATCCGGAATAAAATGACTATTCGTTTAATTTAAAACTGATGCGCTAGTTTTCAAGAAAGCTCTTCCTAGAACTACGGTTTATCGCTTATTTGATTTTGATTATGTGTTGTGTCTTTGATTTCTAGGATCAACGGCGGATGTCGGACAATGCACAATATTTTTGAGTTTTGAGTATTGCATAGTTACTGATTTTTTTGGGTTATATTATAAGTATAGCACTATCTAGAAAGGTAAGTGTGTTAGTATAACACCATTTGGTTAAATAGATGGTTGCGAAAAAGAATTTTCTAAATTTTTCACAGACCGTACAGCTATCGGAATTTACGATAACGATTGTGTTAGTATTTATTATTATTTATAAACTGCTTATCTTCTTTCATCATCTCCATGGTGCAAAGTTTGTCCAACTGAATAAGGATGGTATTTATGTTTTGCTGAAGTTCTCACTACTATGCGTTGTGAGATTGCAGCGTCTTGTGCAACTTGCCGTGTTGATGTAGATGGATTTCGATTAACAACAGCTATAACACTCACCTGTACCTCAAAGTACAATAAAAAATAGCGTTCGGCCGCTCGTTGACTGTTTTTGTTACAAATGATGATTCGATCTTATCAAGTTTCTCGAAATTTGAGTACACCTTAATTAATTTTCTAAAGTAACTCCACACTGACAAAACCGATAAGAATTACACTAACGAACCAACTGTCAAAGATGAATATAAACAGCGCTTCAGTTGCTCTATTTCTGTTTTCCATGGCAAGACATGATTTTTGTTAAACCTAGTAATAGAAAATGTGTATTGTGCTTTTATTTAGTAAAATCAGTGGTAATCCTTACATTATTACAATCAGAAAAAATCCACTATTAAAATATGTCATAGCCAACTACGGTTTCCATTTAAAAAAATTCAACTTTGCTTCATAACTTCAAGAAAATTTAAAAAACTAGTAAGGTGACGTTATTCGGTATAAAATTATCTAAAAGTTGTATTTAAACAATTTTTATCTATCTTTAGAAATAAACGAATTAAAGTGCTGAAACGATTTTGAAGAATTTTACTTATTTACAATTATCCAGTAAGCCATGCATTTTCTTAAATCAACAAAAGCATATCTGGATTAGTCTTCTAAAGAAGCAAATCTTTCCCTATTTGAGCAAATGTGTAACTATTATGGTTTCCGAGATTCCCATACCAATAATGAAAAAAAAAACTCACTGTGTATATACAGGGTGCCCAAGATGTATGGAATAATGGTTCTGCAACCGTAACCGTACATTTTATCACAAAACTTTCAAGACAAAAGTTGTTTGACGAAATAATGCGCACATTGTGCATATGTCAGAGAAAATATTTTGATTGTCAATCTTGAGATATGACTTCATCGATAATTTCTTTAATCGTAACCCCATAATTTTGTTTCACGCTTTCATTCCTCTTTTAAGTTTTAAAATGAGAGTATAAAAAATTTGACATCTTACATAAAAAAATTTTTGAGAAAGAAAATTATTGAATGTTGAAAAATATAAATTTTATTACCAACAAAAACATAAAAAAACACAACTCAAATCAAGTAGGTGACATTCAAAGAAGTGTCACTCTTTCTTTAATATTCTAATGTTGGTACAAAACTTACCAACTAGGCTTTTTTGCACATAAAACATCCTTTTTTCACAAATAAAAACCACTAAATGTGTATTTGTGAAAGTAGTGCTAGTGCAATACTATGGTGTATTTATCAGAAATGTGTAGAATTCAGATTTTAATAATTGTCGATTATGGAGACTGTAAGAGGACACAGCAAGAAGTCAGTGAACTTTTAATGAGGTTTATCCAAATTGAGCACCAATTACCCAATCGGTAGTCAGCAAAATAGTAAATACATTTAGGGAAACAGGCCGTGCCAAGGATCTTCCAAAATCTGGTCGAACAAACGTTACAACAAACGAAGATAGAAAATTAGAGGTATTGTTAGAGATCACAGAAAATCGACACGCTTCAACGCGTCAGTTAGCTCTAAACCACGACTTAAGTAAAGGTTTCATACATAGTATACTGAAAGGGGAAGAACTGCACCCATATAAACCTATTTTACTGCAGGAATTGTCAGAAGATGACTTTGAGCGACGTGTGGTATTTTCTGAGCTTATGCTGGAGCGCATCAATTATCATCCAAACTTCCTCGACAACATACCCTTTACGGACGAGGCCACTTTTTATTTAAATGGAAGGGTAAACAGACATAGTTGTCGTTACTAGTCGCCTGAACATCCCCATTGGATGATCCAACTGCGTACTCAAACCCCACAAAAAATTAATGTATGGGCAGGAATTTGCGGTGATCGCATTATTGGTCTATTTTTATAAATAACAATTCAACCGGCAACCGGTGTTTACAATTTTTCCAGCTTATCAAGAACAATTTCCAATTTACTATAACAATAGAATTCAACAAAACAAATCAGGTAGGCTAGTCGCTCGTAATAAAGAGGAACAATTGCATCTATTGTTTTGACATTTGTATAATCATTACAATATTGTTCCGTTAGTTTGTGTGTTTTTGGATTGTCGTTATGTCAATTTTTGTATAAAATGAATTTTCCAAAGAAGAAATGGTCTTTATTTACAGCTCTCAAAAAAATGTTGCTGGCTGCCGGTTTGTACCCAGGGAGAAGACAGCCGCGAAAAGAATCGTTCATGAATGTAGCTAAGAGATTTATAAATTCTGGAAGTATGTGTTATCCCAAGCGCGCAAAAACAATCCCAAATGAAGAAATTGAGTTTCAAGCTGTGGCATCTGTTGTAGAACATACTCAAATTAGTACCAGAGAGCTAAGTACACACCTAGACCTAAATAAAAATATAGTTCGCAGCTTTATTAAAAAAAAAACAAATTGCATCCTTAACATATCGAACAACATCAAGCTTTAAGCGAAATAGATTTTCAAAATCACGAATCTTTCTGCCATGGGTAACTATTAAGGTAAATGAAGAACCCAATTTGTTAATAACATTCTATTTGATCATATCTAGTTGGCGCTGGTTATGTTGATCACTTATGGGCAAAAATCACCGCCAACTAGCAGTTAGACGATTAAATACTCATTTTGCCAACAAGTTAATTATGCAATGAACATCGGAGACATGCAAAATGATACATCCTGTAGGCTTAGTGCGCCAGGTTCTACCAGAGCAATGAAGGAGGTGGGCGTGCTTTCCTAACCCGGCCTGCCGTATAAATGCGCCTCAACACACTCGTTGATTATGTACCGTCAATGGTACTTCAGAATAAATGTTGAATGCATTTTTTGCATATATCAATGAAATAATTACATATATAAATCAGCTTCTTGGCAACTACACTTCTGTTTTACTGCGTTAAATGTGCTGTGATAGCCAACGTCGTCATTTATTATCACTGGATTTTAACCAAATTGTATTTCAGATTATGTTTTGCCACGTGTCGAACCACCACACTGTATAAAACGGGAGAAATGAGTGAGCTCGGCTAAAACTCAATCAAACGGTCCGAAGACCGCAGAGCACTCGGATTGCATGGGTGTTTTGGAGGTATCGATAAAATAGTTAAGTAAGAATTTGGTTAGTGAGGAAAGAACCGAAATAGGCACACAAGCTTTAAAGAAAGAAGGAAAATAAAATATGTTCTTATTCCTTGAAAGAGGTAAAGAGCTTGTAAAGCTTAAAACAGGGAGTAATGGGAATAGTAATTAAGTGACAATTCCCTTCACAAACGTAAATTTAATTATTTTTCTTTAAATTCCCAACTAAGGAGGTAATAAGCCATACGTTATTATATAGCCATATAAATGAAATAAATTATACACAGTATGTATGTTACTCCCAAAACCACAAAAAAAATAAGTTAAAATAAGCTTGACGAGGGCAAGTCGTGAGCTTGTACATACGCCCACAGTAATTTATTATTTATAATTATAACACCAAAAACAACAATACCCTTCCAACCGAAGCAAGATCTTACGTACCTTAGCCTGAAAAGGCCAATTTACTAAACCTATTAAATCAGTTATTTACAAGAAAGAAAAATTAATTAAGTAATTCAGCTTGCCTTTCGTTTAACCAAACTGAATAGAAGCCCCTTTTTGATTAAACTACCTCAATACAATTGGAAAAGCTTGTTCAGTCCACTTAATCTATCTCGAATAAAAAAAGAATATCAGGAATTAAGCAATTTAAATTAGAAAAAGAAATTGGCCCGAACAACCTTATCCATAAAACGATAGTGTATATTATATATTTATATATTCGCGCTAACATTTGACATTATTCAATATCACGCAATACGAAAAGTTACATCTGGTATAAACATAAAAGTTGCAGCAAAGCTAATGCTCACGGCCACATAAACAGTAGTACAAAATTAATTATCCCCAAAATGGAGGCTGTACATGAACTCCCTACTGGGTGTGGCACAATTTTAACAAAAACTATTCAAAATGTTGATTGTTGAGTGTGCGTAAAATATTGAAGAATGGTTTAAGTAACATATAGCAGTTCTACATGAGAGACATTGTATTCAAATTAGGTGAAGTCTGATATCAAGCTGACACCGACCTTACACTACAGGTAACATGTTTAACAAATACTCGTTGACAGAATTAATATAAATGTATTTAATCTCATTGTAGGCGATCGTAACCTGCTGAAGGCAATTTAGGTACGAGATGTTTTCGTTGGTAAAATATTTGTCAAATACTTGCTAACAGAGGTAAGGTAAATGTACTTAATTTCGCTGTGAGCGATCGTAATCTGCTGAAGGCTATTTAAACATGCGATAAAAGGAAATAGCTGACCTGTATTTGCGAAGGTTTATGCGTTATTCAAGGTAGCCAGGATTTCACCAGCTTCAATACAGGTGTAACTTCAACGATCACGCAATCCCAAGTACGTTTGACACAGCTCACCGCAGTTTATAAGCAGCACAATCCAAACAATAAGTCTAAGAAATACAGAACGGGTAATATTGTTACATCAATAAAAGCAAAACCAAATGTAAACATGAACATTGATGTAATCGTAACGGTAAATTTATATGGAAACTTACGTGCTAAAACGAATGTAAAGAATTAGAACGGTGTTTATTCAGTGAGAAGGTGTTACTTCTAAGGTCGAATGCGAGCGTTAGTGTAAATATCTTAACCAATTGCTGACATCTATTTCTTTGAAGAGGTAATATGAAATTATTTTGTGTTCTAATTACAACGAGGTTAACGCGATCTGATACGGCTTACCGAAAGTGTTTGGATGGAGTGAAATATTTCTATTACATCCGACTTTAATAGCGATTATATCACTTCTATACAAGAAAGCGATACCATATTGTGAAAATTTTCCAAAAAAAATTATGCTTAACATCTATGAAATAGAAACAGGAAAATTTTCTAGAAATTTCAATTTCCACAGCAATGGAAATTTTGAAAAGAAAGCCAACGCCTCAAGAAACAATTTGACAACTTGAAAAATATATCTATCAATCATTGTTACCACAATAGCATTTTATGTATTGTTAATAGTTATACAGTGTATTTATTAAGAAATAGCAAAATAACAGATCCTTTTTCAGAGTTAAGTATACCAATCACCAGAACTACGTACATTTGAGAGATGGCGTTATAGGTATTAATTGAAACAAATTTTTTTTTTGTAAATGGTAAATAACTACAGAAGGTTTTAATACGTTAAACTAACGGAACTAACAACGAGTAAACTTTTGAAATACAAAGGTGGGTACGAGAGAGAAATAATTTTCGTATAATGTAGAAAGAAAATCATAGTGAAGTGGCAATTAGCTACAATAAAGGGGTACTTTTAAATAACGTAGAACAGTAAGCGTGCGGAAATAAATGTTAATCATTGGTAACTGCCATAAATACAGAAATTTTAAATCTTTATAGTAAAGAAATAGATACGAGTAAGCTTAAAGCACATTACTAAATGTTTAAGTCACAGATAGCTTTTAGAAACAGTAACCAGATAAAATGATACAATCGATCCTATATAGATTTTTCCACGTTACAGTTTACTTCGTTTGCAAGAATTCTCGAGGCGCTTCGATAATGACTCCTCCTTGAATATTTTGATGAAAGGGTAACTTTTCCCACAAGCGATGTCGGCTAAATGGCATAAAAGTTGCGTAATAAAGAGTAAGTACCTACTCTAAGATGTGAAAGAAAAGAATTTTAGAAGAAAAGTGTTTACGATAAAATGCCTGAAATAATTTCGAAAGTTGATGTTTGTTATCTGGTTTTCTCAGTACCAATACAATATCCAACAATTATAAACGAAGCGGATTTAATTCAGATTCAAAATAACTTTACTTCATTTAATTATTACTACTAATAATGCTTTTAAAATGTGGTCATGGACAGTCGAAGCTTGGCTTACCGTGCTAAAGCATTTACGATGGTGGATAGAGATATTGAATTGCCCAGAAATGCTTATGAACGGCTACCTTAAATTTGTTTATATCATAAATGGAAAATAGAAACTACGGAGATCATTCCAGAGTTTAGAATCCATGTAGAAGAAGGTGGATTGCGCCCGCTTGGTACGACAAGTAGATATTTGTACTGCATATTGATGATGCGAATGAACAAACCGGGTATTCCTAGAAAAGGTGGCCCGAGATGGTATCAAAGAATGTAGTTCAGTGGCCACAGTAATTCCGATAATACAAAGAAAAACTGAAACGATTCTTCTGTGCTCAAGGGACTGTATGTCAGATGTTAAACCTAATCGATCTTTTGAATACGATCAACTATATCGAGAGCGTGTTGAAGACCACCAACCCAGAGGTGAGAATGGGCCTTACACAGCAGAAAGAGTTGTCGGGAGGTAAAGTAATGCTTAGATCTGTTCAGAAAGTTGCTTTAGTAGTTGACAGAAGATGGTCAACCCATGATAGATTTTAAGGTAGTCATTCCCAACACAGTAATAGTCTGGAAACTATGCATTCTTAAATAGGAAGGATTTTTAAATACGAAGAACTTGGACAAATCGAATGGAGTAACACGAAAGGGCATACTGGGTCAAATCAATTGGTTAAAAACAACCTATGGACCCGATTGAACTGTATGCTGTTTGATTTTCATCTGTTTTTAAGTCTGAAGTTTCATTCTTGTTCTTAACACCTTGGCTCAACTCACAGAAAAAAGTCGTCTGAGATTACTAGTTGACGTGACCAAACACATCTTGCCAACCCAGTGAACCCACATGTCTCCTCGTTTTCAGCTGTTTTTATGTCTGAAGATTCATACTTATTCTTGGCAGTCTAGGTCAAATCACGGAAACTTGCTTTGTTCTTAACAAAAATGATCGAAATTAACGTATCTACCAAACCGTGAAAGGCATACTGGGTCAAATCACGGACAAAGATCTGTCACTATCTCCCAGTCTGTAAAAGGTTAAAGCTTTATCAAATGTAATGCCTAGATCTCTGTGGGAGACTACCGTGTTTAAGGGTGTGGTAGATAAATTGAATAGTATTATTAACAATTCTCGAAAAATTCATCGGTTTGCATTTAGTAATATTTAAGTTTCACTCAAATATTGTAAGTGCTCTGCATGTAGTAATTTCTAAGAAGAGACATGTGTGAGAAGATCATTGATAAATATCAAAAAAAGAATGCACTCCCAGGGTCGTGACCTTTACAAGATATAAAGTGTGAACGATGAATAGAATAAGGTTTCACAAGATTTACTACGGAAAGACTAAAGACAAATTTAGATAATTGTTTTAAGATAATATAGTGATCAATTTCGTCAAAAGTTTTTCTGAAGTCCGTGGTATTACGCCAATCCGCCCTTTTTCATCCAAGAGGTATATTGTGGAAAACACATGAGGTTTGTGCGATTTTAGGAACAGACTCACGTGATACTCGGACCATGTGCAATTAAAATAGGATAACGACTTATGGTATACGAAAAATATGTGATGCGCTATTGATACCTGTGCAATATCCAAAATAGATTTCAGAGATGGATCAAGAAATCCTAAAGGTGACTAAAAGATAATGCACAATCTTAATTGTACGATGAACCTACAAGTAGATTTAATCTAAAGAACAACGGTCAGATACGCTATTAATATCAATGACTACACTGAATGATTTATAGCGGTAGTAGAAATTAAACAAGCCAGTTGTTTGCATAAGTCCGGAAGGAGTAGCAACCTAGCAGTATCGTAATAAGTATTCATATAATAGATACTGCTATATAGGACTGACTACGGATAACTAAAAGGATAACGCTTAAAAATGTGATGCGCTTTGCTACCTGGAATACAAAATAATTTCAGAGGGAGGATCAAGAAATCCTAAAGGGACTAAAAGATAATGAAATCGATGTATGTACCCTACAAGAGACCAAAAAGAAATAACGGTCAAATATAATACAATGACTACCTAATGATTTATAGCAGTAGAAACAAGCCAAAAGGAAAGTAATGCATATTCACATATATATATATATATATATATATATATATATATATATATATATATATATATATATATATATATATATATGTATCTTCACAAATCTTGCTTGTAAAATGCAAGTAGAAGATCAAAAATTAAATATAGTGTCAATTTATTCACCTGAAGGTAATAATCAAAACAGGAAAGGGAATCCTTCTATGACCAACTTCAAAATACAGTCCAGTTATTACCAAGTGACCAACAGATAATAATCCTTGTAGATTTCAACGCCCCCATCGGAAATGAAATAATTCCGGAAATCAAGCAAATGTTAAGTCTATCAATCAGTATATTCTTGCCAGCATGTCCTCACTTCACAATCGTCCCATACTATTTCGTTGCTTGTATTCATCACTCCTGCAGCGTTCTGTTTTCATTCATAAAGGTATCAATTGGCCTCTGAGACGGATAGTAAGTGCGTTTAACTCCCTTACACATGAACGTTGTTTCCTTGTTTGGAAAAGTACCAATTCAAGACACCATGAACGTTCTCCATAAGAAACATTATTTAGACAAACTAATTGAACATTGTATGTCCTCGGTATATTTTACATATAATGGTCAGTTTTTCAAACAAGTTCAAGGTGCCCTAATGGGCTCACTACCTTCCCCTGCCATTGCGAACATGGAAGATTTTGAAAACAAAGCTTTAAGTTCAACCAACCTTAAACCCAAATGATGGTACAGGTACGTGGATGACACACTCGTTGTTTGGCCTCACGATTTAAATACATTGACACATTGTTCACAATGAAAGTTGAATCTGATAACAAACTACCTTTCTTAGACGTCTTGATGGAACGCTCAAACACAAATAATATAGAAAAGTGACACACCCAAATAGATACTTATACGTCAAATCACACCACCATCCATGTCAACTTTAGAGGATAATCAAGTCTTTAACAATCCGATCCATCCGTCCATCTGACGAAGAATCAAAAAATGACGAACTCGAAAAATTAACAAAAATGTTACAACAAAACGGTTATCTTTTAAAGGAAATGAATACCATCATCAAGAAATATACAAATCTTGCACAAAAATCTTCAAAAACTGTTAATGAACCCAAAAAATTTGTTGTGTTGCCTTATGTAAAAGGGGTCACTGGCAGAATTGGTATCAAATTTCTCAAAAACCAATTCAGACTCGTTTACAAACCTTATAATTCTCTCCGAAACGCTAACGATCATATGGATGGTAAAAATCAAGGAATATACGAAATTCCTTGTTCTGGATGCTGTCCTCCTATATAGGACGGACGAATCGAAGATTAAGCATGAGAGCACAAGGGCACAACTTGGCAATAAAACAGTTCAACACATCTTCCTTGGCTTGCTATCACATGGGTACTCGTCACAAAATAAACACAGACAACATTAAATTACTAGCTGCTGCTTACACGTTGAATGAGCGTGTCATATGAAAAGCCATCGAAAATGAGAATAGACCTTTGGCACTTAATAAGAGGGACGATACATCGAGAATATCACCTATATCATAAAAAAACGGAATACACCTTTACAAGGAATGAATTGACAATGGCGAGAGTTCCGACGACCAACCAATTACAAATGGTGTTCAAACTACATCTCCGTACAACGGACCCATCACACGCAGTAAAACGCGCATCGACACATGAAAAAATTAGAAACTAGATAGCATTACTCATTAATTACACATTGTCAATTCTTGAAAAAGAAAACGAAGTTTTCGAAACGTAGATTTATTAGTTGAATTACACGAGATAAACTATAAAATGAATTTTTTTATACACTTTTTTTTACTTACATAATTTTCAATCACATTATGTTTCAATTAGATCGCAACTTACCGGACTTGCTGTTATTTATTTGCGACCAAACGATTTAATTATTTTTAATTTAGGTTTCCGAGTTAGAGTTAGATACTTGTTTATTTAATTTAATTTTTATTTATTTATTGATTTTTTTACGGATTTCGTATAATTATTTTTATCATTACAGCTAATAAAACAAATTCTTATCACAATGGTTGTGTTTGTGTATAGTTATAGAAAGGGTAGCAGTTATATAACGTTAAGTAGGAACTGACCGCTTACTTCGATCTTAAGCTGTACATTTTTTTTTTTATCATGTCCGGCACGTTTTGAATTTTTATACTATTACAAATACGAATTTATGATTGTTTTAGAAACCCCGCAGTACCCTGGGATAGAATATGCGACTTCATTTGTTCTCTATATTTTTGTTATTGCAAAACGTTTACTTGTTTGAGTGTTTGTGGTTTTAGTTTACATTACGATGGGATGAGTTTTAACATTAGTTAAAAGGAACCGTATTTTTTTTTCGTAGAACTTTAATGCTATAGTAATCCTAAATACTATTTGGGTGCCTTTATTCTATAAGCCATTTTACACATACTAACATTCTACTGGTTCAATTATCATTTGTTTACTATTAATTCAAATTTAGAACTTAATTTAGCAAGTATTGTAATTATAAAAATGTATGTATTTGAGTTAAAACCTAGAAAAAAGGAGTGGTGTTTGTTCTTTAACGTTTACCTTATGATTGTATGAGTTTTAACAAACATACCTGACATTGCTTGAAAGAAACGTTATAGGAGTTGCATAGAAATGCAACAATCATGTTTTCGCGCTTTGTGTATCGTACCTATCTACAGACATTTCACACGTTAAAATTCTACTAAATTAGATTAATGTTATTATTTATAATAATGTTATTATTTGTTTATTTATATTCAAATCGCTGGTTTATAAATTTATTCAAAAGCTCAGCCTAATAATGCACTAATGGTTGGTTTAGCTATTGTCATTTTTGTTTGATTTCGAATTCGAATTGGTTAAAATTATTTATTTATTTTGGTTTATAATTTAAGTTTTAACTTGCATGTTATTATCATTTTAAACTAATTACATCTGTTTTATTATTGTCGTGAATTGTGATAACTTAACGTTTCTATTTTTACTTTCTTGCTAAACAATAAAGTGCTGAGATTTCTTTACGTAATCAATTATGATATAAATTTTCCTATATTTCAGGGGTCAAACTTACGGAATTATTCGAAATTGATTTATTAAAAAATTTCTCCAACCATTTTTTTTGTTTTTTTATATTTTGTAGGCAATCAGCCACTCTTATGAATACAACTAACTTGCTACTTCTAAAGCTACTAGTATAGGAGATATGAATTTTCAAATATTTAATATTGACATTGTTATAACTTTCTAACTATTTTGGTTACAACTTGGGATTTTGGAAATAAACTATGTTCATTTGCGCTAATAAAATGATATTGTCCTGATGAAAACACTACTTCCGGTTTTTCCGGAAATTGAAAACATTCCTCGTATTGCTGGTATAACATCCACATATTCTTACTTTATCCGAAAGGCAGCGAAATTTGTTTTAAAATGATATGAAACAGTCGATAGTTATCTTGAAAGATAAGAGAGATATCTATTTTTAACTTTCAACTTACATATACATATGTAGATATAGAAGGTTATGCAAGCGACTTTTTTTTCGTTGTCGCTAAATCAACTTATTAGCTCATTTTACAACTTTTGGCCAAGTTTCGTCAAGATCGGCCAGGATGTCTGAATGTCTTGGAGAGGGAGGGGGGTTTATTAGGGTCAGTTTTTGGTTTTCATTAAATATTTCAAAGATATAAAAATACCCTATACATTTTTTAGTATTTTTCAAGAAAGTCCTGTAATTGCAGTTTAAATTATTTATTTAATTGGATTATTTAAAGAAAAAATTGTTTTTTATGTATTTTAAAACTTTACCATATAATTTTGTGGTTTAAGTGGTTTAAAAAATTTAATAAATTAATGTTCTCAAAACAAATCGTTAAACTAACCCGAGATCCAAAACACTCATTAAAAGATAATGCCGTTGTCCCAGTCGGTAGATTAAAACAGGCCCGTTCAATTTGATTTGCTTAATTACCACTAATTTCCGCTTAACATAAATATAGTAACTGCAATGTAACAATAATAAAAATTATCTCGGACTCCAAGTTATTTTTTGATTATGCTCGGAATAACTAAACCGAGGATATAATTCACCACAATTTCAAAATAAAAAAATATACAAACTGTGTTTATTAAATATTTAAATTTAGAATTACATAAAATATAACTTAAAAACTAGTTGTAATATCATTAAATTGCTAAATTATAGATATAAATACCTGTTCGAAAATTTTTTGTACACAACTTTTTGATAACATCTGGTATCTAAACAAATACAGAAATGTAAACCAAAGGTGATGTAATCTTTGCACCAATATTGCGCAATATCTCTAATAACAATGCTGTACGTTGTAAACCATACCAACTAATTACTATAAACTTGAAAATCATGTTTAATGCATAAAGTTCAAAAATGATCTAAATTTAGAACTAAATTACTTGCAAAATTGTAATCATAAGCATCAAAAATGCCAAAAGTAAAAGTATTAAAAGTAGTAAAAGTAGTAAAAGTGCCTGCAAAAAGCAAATGTTTTAAATTTTAATATAATACGAATTAAATGTACCTTACCATTAAATCAATGGCACTTTTCACAAAGTTTAGGTGGAAACCCAAAAATGGCTTCCTAAACAACATAAGGTTCATCAAGAAATGAAGAGAATGACGCTTAGGATGTCAGATGATATAGCGCTGTGCAAAAAAACGTGCGCAAAGAATAAGTGCAGAAAAAATAATTCACGATACGGAAGCATAAACCTCTAAAAAGATATGCAAATTAAGTTGCCTACCACATACTTATAATTAATTAATTATTAAAAACCCTTTTTTCTTATATTTTACAACTAAATGAAAGAAGAACTTAAAAGATTCGTTACAACCATAGATTATATTAATAGTCGACGCAAAAAAAATTTTTTTTTGACATAATCAACTTCAAATCGATAAAATTTTAAAAGGAATTACGCGACTACAACCCCGCCACAATTGGTCGACATGTTTGTGACGTCATAATGTTAAATCAATTCTCAATAGTACAGTGCCAATGGCTTCTACATGTAAATTGACTAAAAATATCGTTACTTGGGGGTTATGAACAATTATTAGCTAAGCCTCTTGTTTGATTTGATTGCGGCTAATTGATTTGACTGATTTGGTTAATTACTTTGATTGATTTATTGCGATTTGATTTGATCGATAGTGATCTGTTTAAGATTGATTAGCTTAACTGATTTGTTTGATTTGATCGAGGTTGATTGATTTGGTTTGATACGCTTCGGTTGATGTTATTGGCCGATCCATTGATTTGATTAATCTCTGCCTTTTGACAAGGGGCGATTTCAAATTTCCCATCAAAACTTAATGGTTGTCAAAATTTAATTAAGACTCATAAATAAAAACCGATTAATAACGACTTAGGGCGCTCAGGCTTCCTATAAATCTAAGGCCCTTTTTTGACAGAAGTGTTTCCGCTAATGCAGATCTTATATGTAAAATATTCTAATTAGCATTTTTCCTTTTCCAATAACGCCAGCTCCTATTACAGAAAACATATCATAAGTTTTAAATATCAAAATAGTATTACTTATAATAAATTATTTATTAATTTAATTATGACTCATTATTAAAACCGAAATATATTGTGCGTAATAGTGTGTGGAGACCCAGAAGCATATGCTCCTCCATAACCAATCAGAATGCAGAGACTTAAATACAAATTCAAATTTCCCGCCAATAAGGGCTAGGGAGCGAAGGCCTGAAAGCAAGTTTCGAAGCCCTATACCTGTCTTATAAGTTAGCATTAGGCGCCTTATTAGAATACAAATTAAAATTTCCCGCCAAAGGCTCACGACAATAGGCGAAGGCCCACGAACAACTTCCGAAGACCTATGCCAAAAGTTCCTTAATCGACAAGATGTCTGACAAGGTAGTCGACAAAATGGCCGATTACACGTACAACCAATCAGGTAAAAGGATGGGTGTGGCTTAGCCTCAGCCCCGCCTTCATGTAGCCATGAGGGCCTTATCTAGTCTTAACCCCTCCTTAACTCAGCCAAAATCGCCGCTAGACCACACCCTTGGAGCATTCAACACCAGGTGGTTAGACCGCCAAAAAGGCTCTTAATATTGTCAAAAGGACCTTAATTAGGGCTAAAATTCAGTCAGGAGGTTGAAAAGGCTCCCGAAAAGAAGTTGACCGCACTTGCTCCCCCACCTTTTAATTAATTATGACGTCACGTCCCTATAGTGGCCCCCTTCTACAGACGCTGTAATAAGTATAAACACATTCAAAAATCAAGATATACTAAAAATTAAAATTAGAATCTCACAATCGGTCTATTTTTAATTACAAAATGCCAAAACCTATTTAGTCGGATAGGTCACAAATTGTACGTTTTATAATTTCCAATCACTTTTACTTTTAATAAATTTCATTTCATTTGTACAATATATTAAGGAACCTGACGACGGCGGTGGTAGTTGATCGAAATGTGTAGCTTATAATCAATTTAACTAACATTAAAATTTTATGGGGAATGTGCGGGATTGTATTTATACCAAAGTACATCATTCTTTATTATTATTTTCAGGGAATTATACGACTAATGTTACTTCTAAAGACCCCGGGAGAAATATATTTTATGTTAATTTACCTTCTCAAAACAATTCTTATTATCAACAATTTACCTTAAATAAATTGAGTTTTTCAGGTAATTTTCTGGGATTAAATATTGAACAAGGATAAACAAATTTACACAATATGCCGTCAGATGAATTAGAACTTCAAAGTTAAAAATTATATAGCATGATTTCTTTCAAAAAAATTTTATATCCTCTCATATACTTTGTATAATACATTTTACTAATTAATTACATCAAACACAAAAGAGATCAGCTAACATAATACTTTGTTATATAAGTAAAAAATTCTAATTAAAACTTATATTTAAAGCTTAAGCATCATCAACGATTTAATTATGAAACTGAAACGAAGTAACAAAATTCTTTAATTAAAATACTCGATATATTGTTTTTTATGTGTATTAAAAGATTTTATCAAATTTCAAGAGTTGTTATTTAGATATTCGATACATTCATTTTAACAAGAGTTTTATATGAATTGCGTCTAAGTTAAAAAAAAATGTATTTTAATTAGTTTTCCGTTTCTTTTCTGTAATAGTACCCGACATGGATATAGTCTTAATTTACTTTATTCCATAATACATACACGAGGACTATTAATATACAGGGTGAATCCTAAATGGCGGATAGTAGACATACCACCTGATTCTGTATTAAAAACTGAGCAAAAAAATTCTATACCGTTTTGCTCGAAAACAAGTTTTCGAAGAAGTTTAATAAAGTTAACAATACTGTAGTCAGTCGTACTAACCTGTACGTAAGTCGCCAGAGATTTACATAGTAACCCAGTTAATTTAATTATTACCTTAAAAAGAACGCACACAGCCACACTAGACCTCTTTCATGGCAGTGTTTCAATTTGAATGTGCTATTTGGATTTTTAAATTAACAATACATAGTTTGTAAGAAAATGTCAATTAGGTTTTAAGTGTTTTTATTACTTTACAATTGCCTACAATTTTAGCACCAGCATTAAAATTGACACGACACTCCCCCAAAATTAAATATATGTCTGCATACTCAGCAAAACTGTACTCCAAACGCTAATTTGAGGAATCTAACACAAAAATTAATATCGAAACTCAAGAACAGTACAAAAAAATCTGGAGTGTCTCAACTCAACATTCCCGTATAGATACATATATACAATAAAACTACTAGCGGATTTATATAATTACATAATAAAACTCCACGACGTACGAATAATACAAAAGTGAAACTGAAACTTTTTGAGTTCATGTTTTACATATCCCTCAACACTTTTATTCGGCTCTAAAACAAAAATTACAATAATACGTTTCTTAACGATTTTCAATTTTTTAGGTAAAGTCTCCAATACCCTGTATTTAAAACAAAAAGTCAAAATATATTTATGTGTAATTTTTATTGTTTAACGATTGTACGTTTTAAATAAGTACGCGATTTTAAAATTTAATGCATATTAAAACAAAATTATTAAAATACAATTAAAAAAAAAAAATTATTTTCCCCCATGGGGGTTGTTAGAACTCCTATTGCTTACATTACCAGTTCGATAATTTGACCGTTAGATCAATAGCTCTATTTATAACGTTTATTGTTAGCATATTGTTAAGATTTTTTATTTTTACCGATTTTGTTCATTTTTAGTTTAATACTTAAGGTGAAACTATGTATATACAGGATGTAACATAAAGGTTAGGAATAAATTAAACGGTGGACTTTTTAGTACAAAATATCTGGTGTGGAACACCACACGACCTTCCAACCTACAAACTGGAAATTAAAAGAAATGAAATAATTTTAAACATTTTTTAGGATGATTATGTAGCCTCTTTTGTAAGAAGTTCATTACGAATATAGGCAACAATGTAATCGCAAAAGCAATAATCTATGTCAAGCAGACGTTAAAAACTTCGTGACGGACAGAGGTTAATAGACATCTAGATGCTAACTTGAATTAAAAGAATTGAAATAATTTTAATTTCAGTTTTACAGATTTACATGCAATTGGTTTTATAGCAGAAATTCATTTAACAAAAACACAAACAGTTGTAAAAAAAAAATAATCATGTCAGAATACTTTAACAACTTATTTAATTTAATAGTAATAAATTCTTTATATTAAAAACAGTATATTTGAAATTTCAAATCCCGTTCTTATAAAAATATTATATCAGACTTCAGCATTTGCAATCAAATATTTATTGAATTTTTAAATTTATTTCAGTTTCATTAAAATAAATATTTTTAAGATTACTATCAACTTTTTATATCGTTATACAGATAATAGAAAATTTGAAAAACAAACAAATCTACTGTCAGAATTTTGCCGCTAAAATTAGTCAGTCAGTAATAGAAATATATTCAACGTAACATAATCATATGTTTAAGTATAATATCATCAGGTCATCATTTTATATCTGTGTAATATGCGCTGTTACTTAGAAATATTTGTATAAACCTACAACTACTAAAATACGTTATTCCAAAATACTAATCAACAAATTCTACTTAAGAATTTTTTCCTTGCTATACATTAGCGTTATAGAAAATTGCGCAAATCGGTTTAAGTCTATATCTAGGTATTTTATATCTGTGAAATATGCGCGTAAATGTTGAAATATTTGATAAAAAATACTAACAACCTCGATGATTTCTCAAAATCGTAATACTCTAAGCAAGAAATATTACTTCAACTAATTGATATTTAAGAGTTGCCATGTCATTTGGAACTTGAGCTGAATATGCGAGACGTTTGAGTGTTAGAACCTCGATACTCAAAAGAAAATACTACATACTTAAAAGTTTTTATTAAGCGTTTTCATTGTGATATTTTGAACTAGGTTTGTTTTTAGTTTTTGTTTTATCAAATATTCCTAAAATAGTTACATATTTGGAAGATATAAAAATACCTACATATAGACCTTAAACACATAGGTTAATGTTCTGTGCAATTTTTTATATGACTGGTAATTTAGAGGCAAAAAAATTCCCAAGGAAGAATTTAAGTGTTTGTTCAAATTTCTTCATTATCTGAATAACGAGTAGTTTTATAACAAAAAGTGTAGACGTATTTAAAAAAAAATTATTTTTACATAAGTTTTCTTTATAAAGTTTTTAATGTAAAGCTCCTTAATATTGGGTCTCCGATTTTCTGAGCTCGGTAAGGGCTGCCAGTTACCTTTTCCATCATCCTTAATCTATTCTCATCCTTATTCTTCCTTCTCGCCCTCACTGTCTTTCTATCGGATTAAAAGTCCCAAATTTAAAAATAAGATGGCTGTGGTCTCTAGGGTTATAAATTCCGGACGTAAAATCATGCCCCATTCGGATGTCCGGGAGGGCAGGGCCCGAGCGACCTCGGTCATCGAAAGTATCAACTTTCTGATTAACCACTGCAACATCCGCGGTATCAGGTCTAATCTTAATGCTATTCACCAACATCTTGAACAATTACAACCTGATATTCTGTTTCTATCTGAAACACAAGTCTCCTCTGAAAGCTCCGAGTCACCCGACTTGCAATTTCCTCAATACCACCTTCACTCTAACTTTCGATATAAAGGAGGCGTATGTGCCTACATCAAGGACAGAATTGCTTGCAAGAGGGTTTCTTCCTAAGAAAATAAGAATTTTAACGTGATTTGGTTTAAACATTCTGGTCCTAATTTTGCGAAATTCTACTGTTGCATTTATAGGTCTCCTAACGACAGCAACTTTCAAGACTTCTTCGATTACCTTAGTATGAAAGTTGGCTATCCCCTGTCTCAGTTTCCTTCTTGCGATATCTCATTTGTAGGCGATTTCAATGTTCATAACTCTAATTGGCTTCAGTTTTCATCTACTACAAATCCCGCTGGTCATAGTGCAGAAACATTTGCTATTTCATGTGATCTCACACAAATGATTTCTGAACCCACAAGAATCCCTGATAACCCTAACCATACTCCACATCTTCTAGATCTCTTTCTTACATCAAACCCTCTTGCTTATAAAACTTCCGTTCTTTCGCCTTTAGGTCTTTCCGACCATTGTCTAATAAAAATCATTTCTACTGTACCTAATTCCACTGTTGTTCGCAAAACCAATAAAACCTTGTGGTGTTTTAAGTCAGCTCGATGGAGTGATTTACGGGATTTCTTTGCAACCTTTCCATGGCGTGAATATTGTTTTAAGTCGTCCTCTTCTTCGGTCATCGCTCTTTCAGTATCTGAAGTCATCCTCATGGGAATGGAGTTATTCATTCCCAAAAAACAGTACCGTATAGGTCATTCAGGTTCCCAACCCTGGTTCAATAAAGCTTGTGCTGATGCAATATATTTAAAAAATAAATGTTACATTAAATGGAAATCTAATAAATCGGTCGACAGTCATGTGGAATACGTTGGTGCTAGAAATATCAGCAAAAGTGTCATCACTAAAACTAAAAAGTTGTTCGAACAACGAAAATGCAATGAACTAGCCACATCTCCTTTAGGCAGTCGTAAATTTGCAGATTCTGTAGACAAATCCAACGTTTTTGTGGATTTGTTTGCATCAAACTCGTGTCTCAATGATTCTGGAATCCTAGTCAACTCTTATTCATACGTTATGAAACCAATTCATTTTCGGTACAAGCTCTTGGAATCGATCATCAGTAGGCTTGATCTCAATAAGGCGACTGGCCCAGACGGTATCCCAGCTATTGTCTTAAAGAAATGTTCCCCCGAACTAGTACTAGTCCTATCTAAGCTCTATACGATCTCTATGTCTTCTGGGGAATTCCCTTCATCATAGAAGTTAGTAAATGTTCAACCCATTCCCAAGAAAGGCGATAAGACGGATTCCTCAAATTACCGACCAATTGCCATCACTTCCATTTTGTCTAAAATCATGGAAAAATCAATCAATCAGCAACTACTCACGTTCCTTGAAACTAACAAACTCCTTAGTGACCACCAATATGGGTTTAGGCAAAGTCGTTCAACAGGCGATCTTCTTTCATATGTGACCCAAGTTTGGAACAATACAGTAGAGCAGTCCGGTGAAACAGTTGTAGTCGCTTTAGATATCTCAAAAGCATTTGACCAAGTTTGGCATAAGTGTTTACTTGCCAAACTCTTAAATGATATGCTCATCAACCGCGTTTCTAGTTTCCTTGATAAAAGACGAATACGTGTCGTAGTTGATGGCTTTTTTTCAAAAGAAGTTAGCATTAACGCGGGCGTACCACAGGGATCCGTTATAGCGCCTACACTTTTTCTACTGTACATAAATGACCTTATTTCGTCAACAACTAACCCCATCAATTGCTTTGCAGACGATAGCACTTATTCACTGTAGTTCATCTCAGTCTACTCATAGTGATAATCCACCTTCTATGTCAAATCAAGAAATTAAAGCTGAAATGGCAAATTCAATCAACAAAGACATTCAACGCATTCTCGAATGGGGAAGCAATAATCTAGTTAAATTTAATGCTAACAAAACTCAGTGTTGCCTTATGTCCGCCAAAAAAGATCGATCATTTCCTGTTCTAAGTATGAATGGCTCAGTTCTTAAGTTTTCAGACTCTATTACTCTGTTGGGTATGACTGTATCTTCAAATCTCTCATGGGTTGACCATCTTCTGTCAGCTACCAAAACAGCGGCTCGTAAAATAGGCTTTTTGTACAGATCTAAGCAGTACTTTACCTCTCGACAACTCCTTCTGCTGTATAAGGCCCAAATTCGGCCTCATCTGGAATATAATTCTCACCTCTGGGTTAGTGCTCCCCAATACGCTCTCGATATCGTTGATCGTATTCAAAAGAGAGCGATTAGGCTTATAAATGACCCGTCCTTAACTTCTCACATACAGTCCCTTGAGCATAGAAGGATGGTTTCAGTTCTATATTTGTATTATCGTTATTACAACGGCTATTGTGCAGCTGAATTATATTCTTTGATGCCATCTCGGGCTATCTTTTCGAGAAACACTCGGTTCGCTCATTTACATCATCAGTATGCAGTACAAATCTCCACTTGCCGTACCAAACGGGCGCAATCCACATTTTTCTACACGGCTTCTAAACTCTGGAATGATCTCCCTAGTTCCTGTTTTCCTCTCACTTATGATATGAGAAAACTTAAGGTGGCTGTTCTTAGGCATCTATTGGCAATTCATTATCCCTCTATCCATCCTCCTAAGTGTTCCTGAGTGCTTTAGCACGATAGGCCTAATTTAGCCTGTTCAGGTCCACAATCATAAAAAAAAAAATAAATAAATCTAGAAATTAAATAAATACGATTGAAAATATTGAAGCTGTATTATTGATATTTTATAGAAGCAGACGACTTTGGAATTTTTTTTACGTTAACATGTGTTTACGTCTATTGATCTCTATCTGACATGAAGTTTTAAATGTCATTCTGACATACTTCTTATAAAAGAGGTTAAATAATTATCCTAAAAATAATATTATTAAAATTATTTCATTTCTTTAATTAATTTCTCTTTAGGTTGAAGGTCGGCATTCCATCCGCCCCTTTTTTTGTAGGTGGTCCCGAGAGGAGATAGGCAGCTGCGTCTTCCTCCTCCTCCTGTGCTGCTAAGGCTACCTCACGGGTAGGAAACTTGAAGACCAAGTTCCTCTTTGAGATCCAAATCTTCAGCCTCGTCCACTTGTTGGCCAAGGGCCACCGATGCGTTGTTGCATAATCTGTGAACCCAGTTTATGCATAGATCAGTACAACTTAGCCCCTTATGCAGCTTCAGTTTTTTGTTCACAGGTTTTGATGCACTTGCATGTTACCAACCTAAGCAGTAAAAAGGCAGTATTTGTAGTTTTTTGGGAGTTCTGGCCATTCTTTAGTGCGCTCTAGCGACGTAACGGTTGGTTGTAGAAAGATACATGAAACTTGTAGTAAATTTTGTCTACATTAATTTTGCGAAGCATGATCTTTTCGAAAACGCGTATAACTGCCGAGATTTAGCCAAAAAGTCTACAAAATTTACCAAATTTGGACGTTTTTCGCAAAAAAAACAATGTTCCGGGGATACTGTGGTTTCCTATTAGTGGAGTTAATCGGCCTATTTCCACAGTTTATGCTTTTTGAGTGCGACGTTTCGGAAGCGGACTCTGCTTCCGTGATCAGGCTTAGTCCTGAGAGGGACTGTTTTCGCACTTGAGTCGAATTCATATGTTATATATAATTTTTCCCAAGCACTTGACTACTCTTAGATTCGAACCTGTTACCTTTCACTTACTAGTCTGACACCTTTGCCACTGAGCCACGGAGTAATCCATATATATATATTTTAGAACTTATTATATATATATAATATATATATCGTGGTTGCGCAGAAGTTTATTGCGCATGTTGCGCAGTAACTTCTTGCGCAGGTGTATTGCGCTTAAGCTCTTCGCGCATTATTGGAATCCATATGGGTTTCATTTCTACACTAGCTTGGCTTATTGGATTTTCTGCTAGTGCGATGTATGTGGCTTCTTTGAGTTTTCGACGAGTTGTGTTCTCGTGATACGAAATAATTTTTACAATTTCCGAAAGCGTGTTGTTATGGTAACATGTGATGTTATCTAATAGCAACATGCTTGAGGAAGTGCCATAAAATTATTTCGTATTTATCACTGTTCGAGGGGTATTCGTTGGAACATTTCTTGCAATTAAATTCCCACATACAGTATATTTATCATATGATTCATACATATTTAAATTTATTTATTAAACGTGACATTTTACGTAATTAAATTTGAAACTGGACGGAGTTTGCCTAGCGACCGATTGACCAAAACTTAACCTTAATGTTATTGGCTTATTTTAATCACATGAATGTAATTTAGCTCATTTCATTGGATGTTTGTTTCGCCAAAAAATTTTATGTACTATAAACCCAATCTACTAATGTGATACTCACAGGTCAATCAGTGACAATTGTCATATATTCAAAGCCATCCATAGTTAGACATACCCAAACTGAATAAATCAAAAACCCAAAATCTAACCAAAATGTCCAAGAGAACTTTTATTTTGTAGATCTTTTTTGAATCATATATTCGACCAAAGATTCACTGTTACAGAGATAGTTTAAAATTAAAATAATATGCAAATTTTTTTATCAATCCATCTTAATGAAAATATTCCGTCGTCAAAACCAACGTGTAATTTTGGAATTCTTTCTTACCGAATATACCTCGAGCTTACCTTAAAAACCCAGCAAATTTTTTTGGCGCAATTTTTTTAATGAAAATTCGGAGTTTGAAAAAATGCCAAAAACTATTCAAGCTTTAGGGTGGTTTTAAGCGTAAAGCTCCCAATAGCAGCGGTAAATTTTCGATCGAAAATTTCCCGTCATCAATAGCAACCGGTAATTTTGGGATATGTTCTTATCGAATCTCTTTCAAGCTTGAATGAGAAATTCGGTTTTTTTTGCGCGAATTTTTTGAAGAATGCGTAAAATTTCGGAAATAGTTCATGCTCTAGTGAAAATTTCACCTGGTCGTCAGCTACACAAGGGAACTCTTAACTCAAAATTTCATTTTATACTTTGACAGTAATTCTATATGTTCAGAGTGTCGTTGAAAACGTAAAAATACATCAAATTTTTCCAGTCAATTTTCACACCTCATCTTTACACATAGTTGTATCGTAGCATATGCATTATAAGTAGGACAAGGACAACGCTAAATTGCATCTGGACCACAGTGTACAGATAGCCTGTGCATTCGAAGTTAAAAAACTTTTAGACGCTACTGCACCACTTAATTTAGAACATTTTATACTTGCGGTACATACCTATGTACATCCTTGCATTACAGCGAATTATATGGTTTACAATTTCATAACAACAACCGAGAATCCAGGCCATCTACATGTTATGGTACAAAAATAGACCACCGTCGGACTGATTGTAACGCATACTCACTGTTTGTATAAATAAATCTGAAATCACAATCCAGGGATCAACTACGAGACGACAACATTCCGTTATGGAGAGTGATAAATATTAGCTTCAACCAATTTAGTACGAGTAAAGAAAACACTAATAGGAAGTTGAACGTAGTTTGAAGTCGGCTTATGGTGTTACCCAAAACACAAACTCAACAATTTCAGAAATGTATCTTGACTGTCCTTGGTTTCGTGAGGCTTAGCACACTGGGCACATTTCAGCTCCCTTTGACAATCTTTTACATAAAGCCATTAAAATCGATAGGATTTCCATCACACAAACAGTCGTCAGTTGTCAATACGAATCGTGCTTTAGAATCCACCTGAACGAATCTGAAACAGGAATTAACCCTGAGCAGCCGAAAGTCGAATTCAGCAACATTAGTGTCGCGTGAATGTTTCGTCAATGGAACACAACTTTTACCTCCATTAAAAACAGAACGTGAGAGATTATTCTCCTGTGATTGTCACCATGTGGTAAAAATTGAACTACGTTATAGATGTGGTCCATAGAGGAAAGAAGTGTTTTATGTGAAAATTAATGTAAATTTTCGTATTAAAGTTTGAGAACCCTTGATTTGTATGTAGGTATTCAATGGCATTCCGGAAAATTTAAATCACCTATTGTTTGATTTATATGATATTTTGGAATACAAACTTGCATTTATTTATTTTAGGCCACACGCGTCTGTTATCTATTTATTGCGATATAGCATGTTTAATGAAAAGAGACTTAAGCTTAAGATATAACGTTGGAGCGAAAAGCGAGTAGGTACCTACACTTTAGGTGAACAGCGTTCATCACTTTTCAAAGGTTAAGGTTGGTATCGATGTTTAATACTTTTGGAATTTAACGCTTTGATTGTGGTAAAGGTAATTGATGAAATTACAATGAGGACGAAAATATTGCACATTATGAAAAACTCAATGTGGTTATTAGACAATATGGAAGCCTTAATAGGAACACGCAGGTTAGCGATTCATTTCTTAGTGCGCGATTGATGATATGGTGGCGATGATGGTAATGAGGTGTAGAGTAGAGGTTATAACATGTTAAGGCAATATTTAGCATTTTGCTTTCGCGAATTTTTGATTTTCAGTTTTGTTGCAAACTGTTTTTTCGATATTATGGAGATAAAATATAACCGCTTTGGGGATATTGCCTATCTAGTTAAGTAACCTGAGTACTTGAGCTGGCGTCTACATCATGACACACACAGACGTACACGCTCACGCAGACGCACGCGCACACGTACCGGCACACAAACGTACATACGCTCACACATGCACATACATACACACAAACACACATCACGCACACACATACACAAATGCATCTACACTCACATGCACATACATACACACACACAGACGCACATGCACATACATACATCCATACACACACGCACACGCACGTAGTCATGGATCAGTGTGTCGGTGCGCACATAAAATGTTTTTCTCAATTGTCATGGTATATTTTTCAAACCAGGACGGGTGATATCTCAAGAATAAACAATATTCAAACAAATTTTATCAATAACACGTATAGTGAGGAGAATACGCGAACACAATGAATCGCGTCTTTTAACGGGTCTTTTAACGGGTTGCAATATTTAAGCATGATGGGACTGATATGATCAGTGTCAATAGAATTAGATGTAAGACTAAAGACGTGTTATGCACTTCTTCAATTGTAGTAATAGTAAATTGATCAAAAGCCTTATAATTTGAGTAACAACGATTCCTATGAAACTGAATTAGATTATTGCAATCAACATTGAAGATGAGAAACCAAGTGGTTACCATTATCATTCAGATTATATGATTTTTTCTTGTTATATGTATCAACTGCGGGTGAAGTTCAACCAGAAGGAGAAAGGTGAAGACGTGGAGACCTCTATGAAGACGGGGAAGCGGCATCGACTATTGCGGGACCCTCAAAGGAACAGCAACTTGATGATTCGCGCAGAAAATTAGATCAACCTCAATTATGGTAAGGGCGGTCCAAATACCCCTAGCACCACTGTAGGGCTGCCTCAGCAGCCCTCAATGCGTACATGATGAAACATCAAATTGATGATAGGTCCTTGCATGATAGCCAGAAATGGCAATTTGGGGCAGCATGGGCGTCAATATCAGAGGTGAGTGTCTCCTAGATTACTTGATTAGCGATGACCTAGAGCTAGCCAATAAAGGGAATCAACCGACCTTCGTTAACATTATACTGAGGGAAATGATTGATATAACATTCTGCTGCTTGCAGTCTATTTCACGAATGCATGTATCAGATGAGCCATCTCTCTCCGATCATAGATACATACGCTTTAACATAGAGCAAAACCCACCTGCTGAGGTCGTACATAGGAATCCAAGGGTACCCAACTGGGATCTCTATAGAGAGATACTAGCTGACAAACGGGGACTGTCCCGATAAAGCAAACAATGCTCCGGAACTTTAGGTCATGGATTCTAGTCTCCGCACAGCCATTATGGACCAATTAAGCTGCCCAATAAAAGAGAGGAGAACCTCGACTGTGCCTTGGTGGCACGAGGACTATCTCGATGAAGGGTACAGACGAGAAAGATTTTCAACCGAACGAAAAGCACCGGGAGTAGTATAGCTATACAGATCCTGACTCACTTTTGTCACTAGATTTGTCACCAGATCTAGGAAAAAGTCACCAGAAAAGTTACTAGAATTCAAGGTCGGTAACATTGCCTATTTCAAGGGTAGCTGAAGACCACAGGTGTAACTTTCAAGGTTATGTGGTAACTTCTAGGTCTTCAAGGTTATAGTCCTGAAGGTCATTTGTCAAGCAAGTCATGCATGCAAGGCCCTATTCTTTGGTGCTTCTAGGTCCCCGCTTCAAGGTCATTATAGTCCTGAAGGTCATTCTCGCTCAAGCAAGTCTATGCATGTTTCAAGTCCACGCCCTATTCTGAGATAAAGCCCATTGTTTAAAGTCTATGCTTTCAAGGCCGCATGAGAGAACAAAGACGATCTATTGTTTTGTGAGTCATTCTGTTTAGGAAATCAAGAACAAAGACGATGCATTGTTCAAAGTCTATGCCAAGTTCCGTTATTCTAAAAATAGATTGTTATCTCAATTCTAGGAAATCAATAACAAAGGGATGCATTGTTCAAAGTCTATGCTTACAATTTTCAAGGTAAAAGAACAAAAGCGATTCATTCTTCTGGGAGTTATAAAAATAAATTGTTATCTCAATTTGAGAAATCATGAATAATGTATTGTTCAAAGTCTATGCTTATAATTTTCAAGGTAAATGAACAAAGACGATTCATTTTCTGGTTGATTTATAAAATAGATTGTTATCAAAGACATCTCTTTCAAGAACAAAGGCAATCCATTATCAACGATTTAAAGTTTATGCTTATAAGGTCACACCTCTGATAACAAAGACGATCCATTATTCAGTTATTTTAAATAGATTGTTATCTCAATTCTAGGAAATCAAGAGCCCTGAGGTGCATGTTTCAAAGCCACGCCCTCAAGTTCTAAACAGGTGGCCGTTCCCTAAACAGGTAGCCGTTTCCTAAAAACAGGTAGCCGTTTCCAAAACAGGTAGCCGTTTCAAAACAGGGGTCCGTTTAAAACAGGTAGCTGCCAACCGTTTATAGACCACATCTCAAGAGAAATCAATAAAAAGGGGACCCATTGTTCAAAGTCTATGCTTATAAGGTCAACCCTGATAACAAAGGTGATTCATTGTTTATCATAGCTTCTAAATTTAGAAATCAATAACAAAGACGATGCATTGTCAAAGTCTATGTTTACAATTTTCAACCATGAGAAAACAAAGCGATTCATTGTTCTGGTCGAGTTATAAGAAATAGATTGTTATCTCAATTCAGGAAATCAAAAAAAGGCGGATTGTCAACGCTTCAAAGTTTATTTTCAAGGCCACATGAAAGAACAAAGACGATCTATTGTTCTGTTGATTTATAAAATAGATTGTTATCTAAATAAATCTTTTCGAGAATAAAGACGATCCATTGTCAACGATTTAAAGTCTATTTCAAGGTCACACCTCTGATAACAAAGACGATTCATTGTTCAGTTAGAAATAAATTGTTATCTCAATTCTAGGAAATCAAGAATAAAGGGATCCATTGTTTCAAAGTCTATGCTTACAATTTTCAAGGTAAAAAACAAAAGTGATTCATTCTTCTGGTCGAGTTATAAAATAAATTGTAATCTCAATTTAGGAAATCAAGAACAAAGACGACGCTTCAAAGTCTATGCTTACAATTTTCAAGGTAAAGAACAAAGACGATTCATTGTTGAGTCAGCTTATGAAAAGGTGAGCCGAACTTATCCGAAGATCTTATCTCTATATAAGTAAAAAGAACAGTTCAGTCGATACATTACAATCGTCACAACAAAAATTACCTAAAGTAAAAAGCAATAATTAATATGTATGCATATTTTTTACAATCCTAACTAAAAGTTTTATTGTAAACCGAAGACAAAAACGTGGTTATTAACTCACCAATTTGTGCATCATATTTTACAATCGTGACTAGAACCGTTGTGAAGAGCATTTTGTTAAAGTTCATTGTTAGTGTTTATTTAGCTATGAGTATGCCAAGTAGTAGTAATGGTTAAAACAAAGCGCATTGTTCCCATTGAAAACAAAAAGGAATTTGCCAGGCACATCCGTATAGTTAACACCAATATCAAGCTATTGCAAGATATAATTAAACATAAAATTTTTGAGACCAATGAAAGCTTTGCTTAAAAATTTAGCAAAGTGCTATCTTTAGATTAAGGTTGAACGCTTCAGAGAAGGTTGGTAGTGGAATTGTCAATAAAAAGGATAAATTGGGCCCCTAGACTCATGTTTCAATGGTAGGTTTAACAGGAATTATAATCAATATGTCAACATTAAGGACCCTTTGATATTTTACAAACACATATAATAGTTTTGCGAAAATTTGTTAAGGCTTATGAAAGGTAAATGTGGTCTTAGGCTGTAATTTCATGCAACCCCAAAATCATAGTATTGAGTTGAAGACTTTGCCACAAAAATTGCGTTATTGATATTTCAACCAATATACGTGTCTGGTACAATGAAAATGTATGATAAGTTACGGATAAAATTAGAGGGTTTTCCGGGGATTCCGGTTGGGCAACATGAAGTCTTACATTTAAAATAAATAAAAGCTATGTCCCATTTAGAGGCGGTTGTTCAACTTATGTTAAAGTTCCACGCTTCATAGAAGAAACCGCTGTTTTAATGTTAAAAATAACGATGAGTTTTGCTTCCTGTGGGCCGTTGTTTCGGCATTATACCGCAAAACGGGATTCAAAGTTATCCTCATTTTCTAGACGTTTTGAAGTTTGATTCAATTCACTTCCCCATTCAGCTGGATGATGTAAAAAATTTGAGAAACTAAACAACCTCGCAATTAATTTGTACTGTATAAATGGTAAAAAGTTGCACCATTTGTATTGAGTAATCACAAAGCGATAAAGAACCCATAAATCTTTTAATACTTTCTGATCAGGCCGCGGATAACACTGTATACCATTTCACATGGATTAAAATATGTCAGCTTTATTTTCAAAACAGATATAATTTAAGCAAGCAATTTATTTGTTACCGATGCTTGAACCATTTTCTTCAGATCATTTCTACAAAAATACCACTCACTGTCAGCAACAATCAATGCTCTTAGGCTGCCTACCGAAGCGGAAATGAATTTACAGTTCAAAATTTCGCATTCCAAGAAAAGGTGCCATTTGTCATTTATGCCGATTTAGAAAGTATTTTAAGAAAAATGGTATCGAAGGTAATGCTCTATTTCACTCCAAACACAAATTTTTCAGCATTGCCTACTATTTGAAGTGTTCAATATGATTCTTTATCTCGATTTAGTCTTTATAAGGAAAGGATTGCATTCAATGGTTTGTTAACGAGCTTCAAAGTAGCCATTGGGCTAAAATAATCAATCAAAAATTCCAATGGGTACTTTAAGTTCTCAGGTTGAGCAATTTGAAAGCACCACGATTTGTCACATTTGTCAAACCATTTACTAATTCTGATATAAAGTTAGAGACCATAATCATCTTACGGAGCATTTCAAGCGCACCAGGTATGTAACCTAAACTATACAGACTCCCACATTCTGCCAGTTGTGTTCCATAATTTATCAGGTTATGATTCTCATTTCATCATTAGAGAATTGGCTATGTTCCCGGTTTGATTTCACTGCTACCCATAAACAAAGAAAGATATTCTTTTTGAAGGTAATGGAAGGCACCAAAATTAAGTTTAGATTTATTGACTTTTCAGATTTATGAGCAGTAGTATTGAAAAGTTGTCAGACTATTTGGAGGATAGTAAAAAATTATTTCCGCGCTAGTTGCAACAATGAGGAGAATTTTTCTAGTAGTTCGCAAAGGTGTGTTTCCTTATGAGTATATTGATACGTGGGATAAATTGAATGAGACCACGCTCCTCCTAAAGAAGCATTTTCAGTCATCTTAAAAGGGAATCAGTGATGAGAGTTTTGGCATGCGGTTAACGTTTGGAACAAATTTAGTATTAAATCGTTAGGGAGTTGATTTGTATCTAAAACAGACGTTCTACTTTTAGCAGATATTTTCGAAACTTTCGGCAAACTTGTATAAGTACTTAGACTTGATCCTCTGCACTATTATACAGCTCCCGGTTTAGCATTCGGCTATGCTTTTAACAAGTAAAAGAATTATTTACAGACATTGATATGCTAATTTTAGAGGGATTAATGGTGGCTCAATGTTCAAATCGGTATGCTAAAGCTAACAATAAGTACATGGGGAAAAATTTGATCCCACCTCCGAAAGTGTTTTAATTACTACGACGTGAATAATTTATATGGAGGCCATGTCAGAATTTCTACCATTTGGCGATTTTTCTTTTGTTGATGAAGCTAATTTTGAAAGTTTAGATTTAATAAACCATCCTGATGATTCAAATTGGGTTTATAGTCGAGTGTGATTTAGACTATCCTATAGAATTACAGAGAGTCACAGTGATCTACCGCTTGCACCCGAACATATGGAACGCCTGATTCCAAAATGAAAAATTACTGCCATTGTATCCAAAACAAATTATGTAATTCATTACAGAAATTTAAAAGTATATTTAAAATATGGATTGAAGTTGGTAAAAGTACACCGTATATTACGTTTTAAACAGTCCCGTGGTTAAAAAATAATAGATTTAAATACAGTCATTCGCAATCTCAAAATGAATTCGATAAAAATTTCTATAAAAATGATTAATAGGGGAAAGCTGATGGAAAATGTGTAAATAAGGACATACCTAGTAACGAAATGGGAGGGTCGCTATGGTGCTCGTGTTACATATCAAAACCAAATTTTCATAGTTGTACAATATTTGACAATGATTTAAATCATTCAAATGAATAAGCAAGTTATTTCAATAAACCTATATATGCAGGATTCAGTGTTTTAGACGTTTCAAAAACTTTTTATATAATTTTCATTAACCTACCCAAGTTCCACAATAGTGCTAAGCTCTTGTACACGGATACGGATAGTCTCATATCCTTTTCGGTTCCCGATATCTATGAATGTATTAAAGAGGACATTGATAAATTCGATACATCTGATTATAGTCCGACAACATCTTTGGACTATTAGTAAAAAAAGGTCCCTGGCTTAATGAAAGATGAAAATTGGCAAATTATGGTTGAATTTAACTTCGGCAAAATGTATGCTTACGCGGTTGAAAAAGGTTGTAAAAAATCAAAGGGTTCTACGGGGTGAGGCAGATCACGATTAATGATTATAAACAGGTTCTGTTTAGGGGTAAAAGGGCCCACCGATAAAAAACGGGCCTTTAAAGTTTTTTCAAAAATTTTTGATTTCACTGATACTAGACCCTTAAAAACTTTCAGTAAACAATGAGCAGGAAGAACTGGTAGTGATCAAATCTAAGAAAGTACCTGAAGCGTTCTTTGCCTCCCCGAAACTATACATGTATATTGAATATATTGCAAATATTCCGATGAGGTTTTACTTGTAAACTCAAAGGTGCAAATGAAGTAATTATTAATATATTATTTGATAGAAAAAAGCTTAGAAATACTTAAAATTTTAAAATTGGTACCGATAAAGGTTCGTTAACCTTTAATGATATAGATAGGATTTTAGATGACATGAATTTACCTTAAAATGTACATATACAAGTTATTATGGGGTGATTCATTGTGTGTGACAAATGTTAGCGTACAATATATTGTTTATAAAGACACTTTCTATAAGTGAATGTATCGAGACAGCAGCATATGCTAATTACAAGTACCTCGCTATTTTAATTAAAGTATTATTAGAACAAACATTACATATAAGTTTCAACCATGGGAAAATGAGGAGCACCACAAATTGGGTTTTGGATAACATTTAGAAAGGTGAAACAAATTCCTGCTTGGGATGGACATGTGGACCAGATTCAGGAATGTGGCAATCCGGTAGTTTAAACGATTATAGAAATACTTTAGGTTTACTATATAAAATGATGTAATATTTTAAAAAAATAAAAAAATAAAATACAATTATAATTTTTATGTGGTTTTAATTCATCTGAAAGTTACAAACAATTCCTATAACTATATATTATAAACTAAATCGTCAATATTGATCCATGATCTTTCTTGAGGTTTGTGCAATTCATTGACGAGTTGTAATTTGGATATGGTCCACAATTTCTTTGAGTTGACTCTGAATAGGAAAAATGAGTGTGGTCTCCAAGAAATTTTCAAGACCATATGTCCTACAGCCGATCTTACCCGACATCGTCCGATCGAAATGTAGTCGAAACCTGCAGGACCAATTCTAAACGAGTCATGGAAACAAGAAGAATGATAGGCTAATATCATGGTTATTGACTAAATTGTAATAAAAGTGCTCATACAATAGTCATCCAGGGTGTTTCTTAAATACAGATAACCGTTTAAAACCGATGGCTGTTTCTCAACACAGGCTAAACTGAACTAGATCAAAACCTAAACATCTGGTCATGAGGTTAGAAATCCCAATTCTGGAAGGTTCAAGTTTGTGTAAAAGGTTGAAACTTGCGTACATTTATAAATTTATATCTATATTTATTTCTAAATCACTAGTCCTTTACTCAAAATTCTGAATTTTCGTATATAGGCCTAATATATTAGAGCGCAAAATATAGCAGTTCAAAATTCTCAGAACTAAAAAATGTGGAAAAAAATGTGGCTTGAACTGGTCCAGAACCGGTCCTATACTAACTACTATGCACTGTTTTACCACACATAAAACGTATACCACCACTAGCTTCATTTGATACACTACACCTGCGTGTTGAGTGGTAATGCTAAGAAACGAAATTCAAATTGAAAAAATTATTTAAAGTATATTTATGCCACCATTTTCCATCATTAAATTCGCTCTCCTTATACAAAGGAAAGTCATTTTATTTTCATTATAACGCTTTACTAATAAATTCTAGTTGACATATGTATAAATATCATTTAATGATTAAAAACAATAACGATCTGCATTAAAACCAGTAAATTGCTTTTTATTTAGGGATCATTTTACCGTCATTGATCTTTTCCAATAAATCTTCTTTTATATGTTGTATATAGGCCAATTTCACCTCTTTGAGGCCCAACGTACGGCAGGGGTTCCATTTCCTTATGGGAGATTTCGGTAAAGGTGGATATCGGATAAAATTTACGTTTATCGAACCACGCCTAGATATGCATAACCAATAAGGAACCATTATGGGTTATAGAGAATACCGAAAACTAGTGCTACGTCTACTTAAAGAACAACATATTCACAACGCTAAAGTCTTTATTTTTAATGATACAGTTACTTAAACCTAATACAATTGTGAGATACTTATAACAACACAAGCAGCGTTTTAAATTTTCTTCTTCTTTAAAATATGTATTTAAACTCATCCTTCCCAAAATTTCATGTTTTACTACACTATTTTACATATTGCTAATACGCAGCTTCATCATTTTGTTTTACTATATAATACTCCAAATCGAGTTTTATTGCTTTTACTTGCTTTATTAACGTCTCCAACCTCTTCTTTCGCTCCTCCACACTTACTGGTTTTCTGTACTTTCTACCTTATACTACTACTTTCATCATTGCTGCTAATCAAGAGTATACTGTGCACACACACACACACACACACACACACACACACACACACACACACACACACACACACACACACACACACACACACACACACACACACACACACACACACAACACACACAATGAGGACTTTTAAACCCTAACAATCAGGGTTTCCAACTACTTCTTATTCAGCTTTTTCAAACATAATCATCCTTCTTCTCAAAAGCGGTGTAGAATTCATTATTTTTCTCGGGGTCAGAATTGCACCCCTAGACGATAAGCCCATTGGAAAAGCTACCCTTTAGCCCACAAAGTATGGGGATTTATAGAAATTACCACCTATCAGTACTACCCCCAAAGTAGGTGATTAGCTTTTTCTATAATATAAAACTACTTTCAGATTGTACTTGAACCTTCCACGAATTGGGATTTCTAACCCCTCATGACCAGATGTTTAGGTTTTGATCTAGTTCAGTTTAGCCTGTGTTGAGAAACAGCCATCGGTTTTGGGAAACGGTTATCTGTATTTAGAGAACACCTGGATGACTATTGTATGAGCCACACTTTTATTACAATTTAGTCAATAACCATGATATTAGCCTATCATTCTTCTTGTTTCCATGACTCGTTTAGAATTGGTCCTGCAGGTTTCGACTACATTTCGATCGGACGATGTCGGTAAGATCGGCCTGTAGGACATATGGTCTTGAAAATTTCTTGGAGACACACTCATTTTTCCTATTCAGAGTCAACTCAAAATTGTGGACCATATCAAATTACAACTCGTCAATGAATTGCACAAACCCTCAAGAAAGATCATGGATCAATATTGACGATTTAGTTTATAATATATAGTTATAGGAATTGTTTGTAACTTTCAGATGAATTAAAACCACATAAAAATTATAATTGTATTTTATTTTTTTTTTTTTTTAAATATTACATCATTTTATATAGTAAACCTAAAGTATTTCTATAATCGTTTAAACTACCGGATTGCCACATTCCTGAATCTGGTCCACATGTCCATCCCAAGCAGGAATTTGTTTCACCTTTCTAAATGTTATCCAAAACCCAATTTGTGGTGCTCCTCATTTTCCCATGGTTGAAACTTATATGTAATGTTTGTTCTAATAATACTTTAATTAAAATAGCGAGTACTTGTAATTAGCATATGCTGCTGTCTCGATACATTCACTTATAGAAAGTGTCTTTATAAACAATATATTGTACGCTAACATTTGTACACACAATGAATCACCCATAATAACTTGTATATGTACATTTTAAGGTAAATTCATGTCATCTAAAATCCTATCTATATCATTAAAGGTTAACGAACCTTTATCGGTACACAATTTCGTAAAACTTTTAACAGTATTGTCTAAGCTAATTTTTCTATCAAATAATATATTAATAATTACTTCATTTGCACACTTTGAGTTTACACCAGCTAAAACGCTCATCCGGAATATGTTGCAATATATTCAATATACATGTATAGCTTTCTGGGGAGGGCAAAGAACGCTTCAGGTACTTTCTGTAGATTTGATCACTACTACAGTTCTTCCTGCTCATTGTTTACTGAAAGTTGTACCCCCAGGGTCTAGTATCAGTGAAATCAAAATTACTAAGCGTTTATCGTCATAAGGATTGAGTATGACTTTATTTTGTTTAATGGTAAACACATCATGTTTCTTTGATCTTATGAGATGTTGATAGCGCCTTATTACGCCACCATCAAACAGAACCTGTTTATAATCATTAATCGTGATCTGCCTCACACTTGCTTGCGTAGAACCCTTTGATTTTTTTACAACCTTTTCATCAACCGCGTAAGCATACATTTTCGCGCGAAGTCCTACAAATTCAACCATAATTTTGCCATGATTTTCATCTTTCATTAAGCCAGGGACCTTTTTATTTACTAATGGGAGTCCAAAGATGTTGTCGGGACTATAATCAGATGTATCGAATTTATCAATGTCCTCTTTAATACATTCATAGATATCGGGAACCGAAAAGGCATATATGAGACTATCCGTATCCGTGTACAAGAGCTTAGCACTATTGTGGAACTTGGGTAGCTGTAACCGTAATGAAAATTATATAAAAAGTTTTGAAACGTCTAAAACACTGAATCCTGCATATATAGGTTTATTGAAATATACTTCAAGCTTATTCATTTGAATGATGAGCATATCATTGTCAAATATTGTACAACTATGAAAATTTGGTTTTGATATGTAAGCACGAGCACCATAGCGACCCTCCCATTTCGTTACTAGCCGTATGTCCTTATGCTTACGTACATTTTCCATCAGCTTCGAAAACACTATTAATCATTAATTTATAGAAATTTTATCGAATTCATTTTGAGATTGCTGACGTATGACTGTATTTAAATCTATGTATTTTTTTAACCACGGGACTGTTTAAAACGTAATATACGGTGTACTTTTACCAACTTCAATCCATATTTTAAATATACTTTTAAATTTCTGTAATGAATTACATAATTATGTTTTGGATACAATGTAAGCAGTAATTTTTTCATTTTGGAATCAGGCGTGGGTGGAACCATATGTTCGGGTGCAAGCGGTAGATCACTGTGACTCTCATGTAATTCTATAGGATAGTCTAAATCACACTCGACTATATACCCAATTTCCGAATCATCAGGATGGTTTATTAAATCTAAACTTTCAAAATTAGCTTCATCAACAAAGAAAAATCGCCAAATGGTAGAAATTCTGACATGGCGGCTCCATATAAATTATTCACGTCGTAGTACATTAAATACACACTTTCGGAGGTGGGATCAAATTTTTCCCCATGTACTTATTGTTAGCTTTAGCATACCGATTTGAACATTGAGCTACACCACCTCTAATCCTCTCTCAATAAACATTAGCATATCAATGTCTGTAAATAATTCTAACTTTACTTGTGTAATTTTAAGCATAGCATCGAATGCTAAACCGGGAGCTGTATAATAGTGCAGAGGATCAAGCTCGTAAGTACTTATACAAGTTTGCCGAAAGTTCTCGAAAATATCTGCTAAAAGTAGAACGTCTGTTTTAGATACAAATCCGAGTACTCCCTAACGATTTAATACTAAATTTGTTCCACGTTAACCGCATGCGCAAAACTCTCATCACTGATTCCCTCATTATTAAGATGACTGAAAATGCTTCTTTAGGAGGGAGCGTGGTCTCATTCAATTTATCCACGTATCAATATACTCATAAGGAAACACACCTTTGCGAACTACTAGAGAAAATTCCTCCTCATTGTTGCAACTAGCGCGGAAATAATTTTTTACTATCCTCCAAATAGTCTGACAACTTTTCAATACTACTGCTCATAAATCTGAAAGAGTCAATAAATCTAAACTTAATTTTGGTGCCTTCCATTACCTTCGTAAAAGAGATAAATCTTTCTTTGTTTATGGGTAGCAGTGAAATCAAACCGGGAACACTAGCCAATTCTCTAATGATTAAATTAGAATAATAACCTGATAAATTATGGAACACAACTGGCAGAATGTGGAGTCTGTATAGTTTAGGTTACATACCTGGTGCGCTGCTCCCCGAAATGCTCCCGTAAGATGATTATGGTCTCTAACTTTCATATCAGAATTAGTAAATGGTTTCCGACAAATGTGACAAATCGTGGTGCTTTCAAATTGCTCAACCTGACTGAGACTTAAAGTACCCATTGGAATTGTTTGATTGATTATTTCGGTAGCCCAATGTGCAATACTTTGAAGCTCGTTAACAAACCATTGAATGCAATCCTTTCCTCTATAAAGACTAAATCGAGATAAAGAATCATCATATGAACACTTCAAATAGTAGGCAATGCTGAAAAGTGTGTGTTTGGAGTGAAATAGAGATTACCTTCGATACCATTTGCACACTTCTCTAAAATACTTTCTAAATCGGCATAAATGACAAATGGCACCTTTTCTTGGAATGCGAAATTTTGAACTGTAAATTCATTTCCGCTTCGGTAGGCAGCCTAGTAGAGCATTGATTAAGTTGCTGACAGTGAGTGGTATGTTTTGTAGAAGATGATCTGAAGAAAAATGGTTCAAGCATCGGTAACAAATAAATTGCTTGCGTTGAAATTGATATCTGTTTTGAAAATAAAGCTGACATATTTTTAATCCATGTGAAATGGTATACAGTGTTATCCGGCCTGATCAGAAAGTATTAAAAGATTTATGGGTTCTTTATCGCTTTGCTGATTACTCAATACAAATGGTGCAACTTTTTTACCATTTATACAGTACAAATTAATTGCGAGGTTGTTTAGTTTCTCAAATTTTTTTACATCATCCAGCTGAATGGGGAAGTGAATTGAATCAAACTTCAAAACGTCTAGAAAATGAGGATAACTTTGAATCCTTTCCGTATTACGCTGCGCGGGATATAATGCCGAAACAACGGCCCACAGGAAGCAAAACTCATCGTTATTTTTAACATTAACAACAGCGTGCTTTACTTCTATGAAGCGTGGAACTTTAACATAAGTTGAACAACCGCCTCTAAATGGGACATAGCTATTAATATTTACTTTTAAATGTAAGACTTCATGTACTGCCCAACCGGAATCCCTTTCGGAAAACTCCTCTAATTTTATCCGTAACTTATCATACACGTTTTCATTGTACCAGACACGTATATTGGTTGAAATATCAATAACGCAATTTTTTGTGGCAAAAGTCTTCAACTCAATACTATGATTTTGGGGTTGCATGAAATTACAGCCTAAGACCACATTTACCTTTAGCATAGATTGCCTTAACATTAATTTCACCTTACGTGCAAAACTATTATATGTGTTTAGTAAAAATATCAAAGGGTCCTTAATGTTCGACATATTGATTATAATTCCTGTTAGCAACCTACCATTGAAACATGAGTCTAGGGGGTACCAACGTAATTTATCCATACCTTTTTTATTGACAATTCCACTACCAACCTTCTCTGAAGCGTTCTTTAACCGTCTCAATCTAACCAGATAGCACTTGAGCAATGCTAAATTGCTTTCAAGCTTAACAAGCTTTCATTGGTCTCATAATAAATTTTATGTTTAATTATATCTTGCAATAGCTTGATATTGGTGTTAACTATACGGATGTGCCTGGCAAATTCCTTTTTGTTTTCAATAAGGAACAATGCGCTTTGTTAAATTAACCATCTCACTACTACTTGGCATACTCATAGCTAGCAATATGAAGCACACGTAACAATGAACTTGTAACAAAATGCTCTTCACAACGGTTCTAGTCACGATTGTAAAAATATGATGCACAAATTGGTGAGTAATAATAGTTACTCTTTACGTTTAACAAATTGCTCTTCGGTTTACAATAAAACTTTTAGTTAGGATTGTAAAAAATATGATGCATACACTGGTGATTAATAATAGTTGCTTTTTACTTTAGGTAATTTGTTGTTGTGACGATTGTAATGTATCGACTGACGTGGGACTGTTCTTTATCTACTTATATAGAGATAAGATCGGTAAGGTCGGATAAGTTCGCTCACCTTTTCATAAGCTACGACTCAACAATGAATCGTCTTTGTTCTTTTACCTTGAAAATTGTAAGCATAGACTTTGAAGCGTCGTCTTTGTTCTTGATTTCCTAGAATTGAGATTACAATTTATTTTTATAACTCGACCAGAAGAATGAATCACTTTTGTTCTTTTACCTTGAAAATTGTAAGCATAGACTTTGAAGCGTTGACAATGGATCGCCTTTATTCTTGATTTCCTAGAATTGAGATAACAATTTATTTCTAACTGAACAATGAATCGTCTTTGTTATCAGAGGTGTGACCTTGTAAGCATAGACTTTAAATCGTTGACATGGATCGTCTTTATTCTCGAAAGAGATTTATTTAGATAACAATCTATTTTATAAATCAACGAGAACAATAGATCGTCTTTGTTCTTTCATGTGCCTTGAAAACGTAAACTTTGAAGCGTTGACAATAGACCGCCTTTGTTATTGATTTCCTAGAATTGAGATAACAATCTATTTCTTATAACTCGACCAGAACAATGAATCGCTTTTGTTCTCTCATGTGGCCTTGAAAATTGTAAACATAGACTTTGACAATGCATCGTCTTTGTTATTGATTTCCTAGAATTTCAGAAGCTATGACTCAGCCAAAACAATGAATCACCTTTGTTATCAGAGGTGTGACCTTATAAGCATAGACTTTGAACAATGGGTCCCCTTTGTTATTGATTTCTCAGAATTGAGATGTGGTCGTATGGAAACGGTTGCGAAACAGCTACCTGTTTTGGGAAACGGACCCCTGTTTTAGAAACGGCTACCTGTTTTAGGAAACGGCTACCTGTTTTTAGGAAACGGCTACCTGTTTAGGGGAACGGCCACCTGTTTAGAGCACTTGAGGGGGCGTGGCTTTGAAACATGCACCTCAGGGCTCTTGATTTCCTAGAATTGAGATAACAATCTATTTTTAAAATAACTGAATAATGGATCGTCTTTGTTATCAGAGGTGTGACCTTATAAGCATAAACTTTAAATCGTTGATAATGGATTGCCTTTGTTCTTGAAAGAGATGTCTTTAGATAACAATCTATTTTTATAAATCAACCAGAGCAATGAATCGTCTTTGTTCATTTACCTTGAAAATTATAAGCATAGACTTTGAACAATACATTATTCATGATTTCTCAGAATTGAGATAACAATTTATTTTATAACTCGACCAGAAGAATGAATCGCTTTTGTTCTTTTACCTTGAAAATTGTAAGCATAGACTTTGAACAATGCATCGCCTTTGTTATTGATTTCCTAGAATTGAGATAACAATCTATTTTTAGAATAACGGAACTTGAAAGCATAGACTTTGAACAATGCATCGTCTTTGTTCTTGATTTCCTAGAATTTCAGAATGACTCAACCAAAACAATAGATCGTCTTTGTTCTCTCATGCGGCCTTGAAAGCATAGACTTTAAACAATGGGCCCCCTTTATTTCTCAGAATAGGGCGTGGACTTGAAACATGCATAGACTTGCTTGAGAGCGAGGGCAATGACCTTCAGGACTATAATGACCTTGAAGCGGGACCTAGAAGAGGCTTACCAAAGAATAGGGCGTGGCCTTGAAACATGCATAGACTTGCTTGAGAGCGAGGTAATGACCTTCAGGACTATAATGACCTTGAAGCGGGGACCTAGAAGAGGCTTACCACATAACCTTGAAGAGGTTACACACCTGTGGTCTTCAGCTACCCTTGAAATAGGCAATGTTACCGACCTTGAATTCTAGTAACTTTTCTGGTGACTTTTCCTAGATCTGGTGACAAATCTAGTGACAAAAGTGAGTCAGGATCTGTATAGCTATACTACTACCGGAAGTGGGGCCTACATCAAGCCTCACTTACCGAGTGTAATGAGGCGATAAGAAAGGCCAAACGTAACTCTTGGAGGAGGTACTGTGAAGATATTGAACAAATCGCTGAAGGTGCCAGACTTCAAAGAGCTTTGGCTTCAATCGCACTTCCCTGGAGCAAAAACCCTCATTTCGACCGACAGATGTGAATAGTTCTGGATCCCATTTGCAAAGAGACAGAAGTGATTGGGAACTTGCCCGTCAAGGTATTCACCTAACAAACATTAGGTGGGCGGTTTCTTTCCATACAAATCCCTGGGAATGAATGGAATATTTCCTGCTCTAGTACAACTAGGATTCCACTTGATAGTCCCCATACCCTGAGGTACGTAGTCCAGAGCGTGAAGGGGTGTCAGGTCGCCTTCATACAAAACCTGGGCGTAATTCTTACGACCAGGAAAGTCGGTCAGACCCATAATACTGACGTCGGGTCTTCTAAAGATCTTCGAGAAACTCATTGATAAACATATGAGACGCAGTACTGGGCCTAAATCCAATCAATAGACACCAATACGCTTATCAACCAGGAAATCCTACGAGATAGCAATCTACAGAGTTGTGGATATCGCTCAAAAGGTAATCTGCTTCATAGAGGTTACATAGGTTGCTTTTTTGATATAGAAATTCTGCAAAATTGTTCAAAAATTACGTACACTCAACATCTATATAAACTTGTCCCAAAATCCCAAAATTCACATATCTAAAATCGTTATCACTAATTTTTAATTTAATTTTAAGTTAAACTGAAATTAGGAATCAACTTAATACACGTGACAGAGGGACCAAAGTCGAGTAAAGCGAATTTCGACGTTAAATTAGTCTTTTTAGATAAATGTGTAGCAGGCTAATAATGGGAATTTGATGTGCCGCCACATGACTTCCTCATGCTGGGCCATATTGCATTAGTAAATAGTACGTAAGGTAAGGAAAGAACGGATACTTACGTATTCACATATACTGTTGCTAGTCTCGTTATGTGAGTACAAAGTGAAATCTTTCTTTACTTATAGTGATCTATTCAATTTACAAATCTATAATGCAATTCTAATTACACACATGCAAAGCAGCCAAATTGTATTTTTATAAAGGTAAATTATATTAACACATAAGAACGCCATTAAGTTATAGTTTTAACATATTTGCATGTGGTTTATATATTTTTAATCAAAATATTTATACATTTTACAAGGCATTTTACATAAATGTACTTACATGATATAGTCATTATAGGGAAATAAAAACGCATTGAGGAGATTTAAACTTTATTCATCATATACAATTTACAACATGTGTAATAAGTAAAATCAAGAATTTGTATTTATCTTTAAAAAAGGAGTCTACACTTTTTTCTATAAATTTAATCCTTTTGGAGATATATACAACATGCGCAAGCGCGCACTTCTGCACGCTATAATTAATGTTCTGTTTGGTATTAAAATGGTTCCCTTATTGCAAACATGCAGTTCCCGAATTAAGTGCCTCTTACTATTTTAAAAAAGTTGGTCTGTGTCGTCAGCAGAAGGGTTCACCTCTCATTAGTAAACTATGGTTAAAAATTAGGTGCCTTTCCGGTTTACCACCAATGTGTTTCAGAATTGGGCATTCTTACCATTTCAAGTAAGTTGGACTGTATAGTTAGCACCTCTGGAGTAAACTATGGTTCAAAAATTAGGTGCTTATAAGGTCTTACAATTGGTGGTCCACTTCCACAGGAAACAAATTTATACAGATATCCGGTGGACGAATAGGCCATAACTTAAATCCGAATATTTCCGGTTTCCTTTAATAGTGTTATTTAATTGCTACATTCTGAAGAATACACCAAACTAAATACACTTTACGTTAAGATTTTAAAAACTATGGCCGAAGTTTGGCTAAATTTGTCTCCTTTGTTTATCAGATACGTAAAGGTTTTGTAGAACTCTATTTGGCTCATTCACTGCTTTACAACATTAACTCACTTATCTTCATTAGTACTCCAAAACAATGGAAATAGATAGACTTATTGCTGGCCAAGAATCTAGAATTACGGTTACGATGGTTTTCAAAATATGCTGTTAACGTTCAAATCCGTTGAAAACTGGCCATCGATTTTATCAAGAAAACAATACTTACGTTCATTCGCACACGATAAGCAAAAATACAGTTTGATATCTTCCAAGCTTGTAAGCTGAATTTGGGCAAGAATGTAATATAAGAACTGTAGCCAGTTTCGACATATATTTATTATATTTTTGAAGCTAGATCGAAAATATTGTAAAAAGTACCTGCGGCAAATAAGGCCCAGCGGCTAATAAGATCCAGTAGCCATAATTGAAAACATACGCTTCTTTCTCAAAATCTGGCAACATTCAAGTTGCTTCTACTTGTTCAAGGTCACAGGTCATTACATATTGCGACATCTGAATACCGTTTACAAAATCAGTTGGAATCCGAACGGCGCGCTGTGTAGATATCCTACTATTAAAATCTACTTAGAATATTTACGTAAATAATTCGTTTGTTTCAAAACAATAAACCCAGTACGTGGAACCTTGTGCTCTACATTGTATGGACAGCAGTTTGCTGTGAAAACAATGACACACAGGTAAGAGGCACCCGAAGTTTTTAATTTTTTTGTAACTAAGCAGCATTTCGGAAAATAAAGCCCACTAACTTTCGACTAACAAGGCCCATTAAACGACGTTATACAACGATTTTTTTTAGTTTCCTCAACAACAATTCCACCAAAAGTGACGAAGAGCAAATTGGACTGCAGAACAACTTCAAGCTGCAATTAACGCAGTGGGAGATAATGAATTGTCGCAAAGAGAAACTGTTCAGCGTTATAATATACCTAGGAGAACTATTAGAAACGACCTAAAATATGACGGTCTAGATAAAAAAATTGGATGATCCAGCAAGATGATCAAGAAAAACAGTTTTCTGGAAGAGTAGTTCGTGTGTGAAATCGGAATGGCCCTAACGCCATTGTTGGTACGTCGCTTTGCATACAAATTCTGTCTCGAGAATAACATTCCACACCGATTTGATGATGTCAAAAAAGTCGCTGGTAAGGACTGGATCTATGGTTTTTTGAAGCGCAATCCCAATATCTCAAGACGCAGACGCAACTGATGAACCCAGCACGTGCCCAAAAATTAAATAAATTTGTAGTTGGATGAGTACTTTAAGAAATTAGCGAAAATTTTTCGTGAAATAAATCTGCATCAAAATCCACATAACCTTTTCAATATGGACAAAAAGGGATGCATCAGCAGCAAGTTATTGGCCAAAAAGATACCTAGCGTGCCCACTTAGTTGCACCTGAGCATGCAGAAAACGTGACCATTGCTGGGTACTGTAATGCACTAGGAAATAGTATCCCAACAATGGTGATATATAAGGAAAAGAGATTAAAACCTGAATGGGAAGAAAACTTACCACCAGGTACTCTGGATAAATGGCCAAAAAAGGTAGCATGGCCAGTGAACTTTTCATTGCTTTTCTTAGGCACTTACACCGTTACAAGGGTAAAGACACTATCTTGCTAGTTTTCGATGGAGCTGCTTGTCACTTGGATTTCTCCATAAGCGAGGTTGCAGATGAGTTGGACATAAAACTATTGTGCTTGCCTTATAACATCACGCACCATCTCCAACCCTTAACCAAAAAGGTTTATCGGTCCTTTGAACATCAGTGGGGCAAAGAGGTTCCTTAGGTTTTGGGAAGCAAATCCAGACCGTCACTTGACAAATCTCGCTTTGGCAAAATTCTTTCTAAAGTTTCGCCCAATTGCATGACGCCCTTGAGCATTATTAACGGCTTTCGAGCGACAGGCTTATATTCACTTGATCCTACCGTAATTCCTGATTTAGCTTTCGCCCCCTCATTACCAACTGAACACTCTGACGCTACGTAAATTGAACAGAATAACGCTAATAATGAAAACGCTTAATAACTGTAACAATCGGACTAATAATTTTAATGATGTGCAGTCCAACGATCCTGATTCAGGCGACTCTGCAGATAACATTCCCCATAGTATGAAAAAGAATGTTATCAAACAAGAAGTCATGTCAAGCGAGAAGCAGAAACTGCATGCATCGATAAGTCTTTTAAAGAATTGCTCCCTATGCCTGAACTGTTTTACTTAAAAGGAAACCAGACTTCAAAAAAAATTTCCGAATTACAAGGCTCAGTTGGTAACAAAAGACCTGTTCTTTTCAACAAGTCCAAAATCCAAAGCTATAGTATCCAAAAGGAAAACGGAACAACCAATAGAATCATCATCGAATATGTTGGTGAGAAAACTCCTAAAGGGCAACCTCTCAGAAAGTGATTCTGGGTATTGCTTTGTGTATAAGAAACCGTAACAATTGGCTATGCGAAGCTGTCTTATTTGTCGCACTTGGTGCCACGAAATACGTATTGGTTACACAAAAGATGATAAAGATCACTTTATCTGTGTACATTGTGATTAAGTTTTTTATTTGTTTTTTTTTTGCGAAGAATTTGATTTGAGTTTTCTTGTGGGGTTGATTAACCGAATATTCGGGTAATAAAGCCCATTTGTAACTTTTTTTTTTGGAAGCAAAAGATTCCCATACAGTTTAGACTGCGAATGTACTTTTAGTTTAATTTACCATAGTTCGAATTAGGATAACCCTGGTTTTTGTTGGCTGTTTTTGCCTTTTTTTGGTAAAGTATTCTTTTTTTAAATGGGCCTTATTTGCCGCAGGTACCTTATATATTGGTGCATTGGGTGGATCACATAAGAAATCCAGTATTCAAATACAGAGACCTAAAAACATATTTTAATATAGGAATTGTATAACTATTGTTACTAATTTTCCTTTTCTAATACCTTACATCCAAGAAATTGATCAATTTTGTGGTGAAGAAACCTTACGAGATTTTAAAAACTAATCAAAGTACATTACAGGCTTTACTTTATTACTGTAAGAAATACACTCAGCTAATTATTGGCTTTAATTTAAATATTACTTTTCTTCTTATCATTAGGTATTTGATTATGACTTGCACAATAAGGGTAATGCTACTGAATATGATATGATAATAAATTGGCTCTACTCTCCGATAATATTGAAAGTTAAGCTATACAATGACAAAGACTAAAATGTTTACAGTCCAACGTGCAAAACATCCACTCACAGTAAAGATAAAAATTTGAAAATGGTCTTGATATTTTTATAATAGGAACTGAACCCATGTAAATTCCTTGAAAACTTCACATGGGCTTTTTTTTATTGTGTACAAACATTCGTGTAATATATTTATCAGTTAACATTACAAATATAGCTGGACATTAATACCTTTTAATAGCTATTTATCAATCAGCATAGAACATATAATGTACATGCTCTATGCAATCAGTAACATTTTTCTAGTATTTATATTCATATTTGATTTTAGAAAGAAACATCCTAAAAAAAGATCAATAGTTTCATGTTTCTTAAAAAACAAAGGAGCAGCGAATATTAACAGTTTTTTTTTTTAATGAAAAGGTACCCCTATATTGTACTCATTTGATAAGAGATGGTTTTTTTTCTCTTTTCAATGATATAAAACTTTAATACTTTAATACTTTTACTGAACTAGTTTTTCAGAAAAAAGCGAAAAGGTGATGGTAGAATGACATATTATGCGATCTACAATGTTGACATATTAACTGAACTAATCTGAAATAACTGTAACAAGTTTATTTTAAGTTAATATTAATTTGGACATAACAAAAAAAAAAGGAGACTACAATAAATGTTCAAATTGAGTACCGTTCACAGCCTGGCGTATTTACGTAAACCTTACTTTTAAGGTCGTCCCAAAGGAAGAAATCCAGCGGAGTTAAATCTGGTGACCAAGCTGCCCATTCTACTGGACCTGTTCTGCCTATCCAACGATTTGGAAAGATATCATTAAGGTACTGACGGACATTAATCCCAAACTGTGGAGTGGGCCGTCTTGCTGGAACCATATTCCGTCTTGGGGTATATCCTGATCATTTTCATTTGAGTATAAAACAGTTAATGCAGGAACTACATCAAATATAGATAAACATCGGCCGTTAAATTACCTTAAAAAAATAAGGTTCATAAATCTGGTTTCCCATCATTCCTGTCCACACATTAACTATGTGCTAGTTCTGAGTGTGTTCTTCTAGATACCAGTTAGGATTTATTGAAGACCAGTATCGTGTGTTTTGCTTATTAACTGTGCCGTTTAAGGAAAATGTTGCCTCGTCAGTAAACAGAATACTTTTTGTGAAAATTTGCATTGCCTTCAAGTTGGGTTATTTCTTCATAAAATTTCAATCTGCGATCTAAGTCATTTGCCAATAACTCCGAACTATACACGCTTTTCCTTTTTTAGGACGCTAAGTACAGAGGATTTTCTTGTATTACAATCTCGCGCAATTTGTAAACGGAAACATATGGATTTTCCACGACGGCCAACATCACATTTTCACTTTCTCATTATTTAAAGCTGTAAATCTTTAACAGAGCCCGTATCTCAAATTTTACTTACAGTTGGTTGCATAATGGGAAATTTGAGGTACAAATTGTTAAAAGAATTGTAAACTTCTGTCAGCGTACTCCTTCTTTCTCCATATCCCAGAATCATTAAAATTTCAGTATGTTGCCTTTCAGATAAATGACCCATTTCTGTTTTCTTTATAGGCGTATTTCACTTACAAATTGATGTTAACCAACGTAAATAAGTAATTTTTTACTTCAAGTGCACGTACTACCTTGACAGTTCTAAGGCTCAATCAATTGTTTGCACAATTAAAAGTGATCATAGCTGTCTAGACTATTAAAATAAACTCAATATCACTCTACCATCATTTTCTTCTCAAAAGCTAATTCAGTAAAAGTATTCCAGTTTTATATCATTGAAAAGAGAAAAAACATCTGTATCAAATGAGTACAATGTAGGGGTACTTTATCAATTAAAAAAATTGTAGTGATATTCACTGCTCTTTTGTTTTTTAAGGAACCATTAATTAAATATCTTCCCGTAATGAAGAACTAGATATTAAACAACTTTTATTTCAAGCTTTTTTGAGAAAGTATATATTTATCGAGAAATCGAGATATATAGAATATTCCATACTTTTCAGACGTGCTGTGTATATTATGTATTATCTTATGACCGCTATTTTTTCTAATCTTTACTGTTAATTACTTAAGTTTATTGTGTTCCGAATTATTTTTGAATTTGTTGTGTAATTGGAAATTGAATTATCTGTTGGACAATACAGTGAAGCCTCTCCCAGCGGACACCTTTCTTGGAAGGGCATCCCTCTTAGCAGACTTTTTTGGTGGAACACACAGACATATAATTTTACAAGTAGAGAGTTCTCTCGCGATCTCAGACAATATAATTTTCCCTATAGTCGATTACAGTCTCTCATACCCGGACATGAAAGTCCAATGAACGGACATACATACATCAGTAAAGGAACATAACTTGGGATTTTCCATAGCCCAATAACGACTATTTTGTAAGGACACGTGACCGTTGTTGCAAAAGGTTGCTTCGTCAGTAAAAAAAAAAACATTCTCTGAGAGCTTCTGTTATCAACATAATTCTCACCAACCCACAAACAAAACCCCAAGCGCTTCTCTTCATCTCCATTTTCAAGTGTATGTCTGAACCTTGCTCTAAATAGTCGCGCATTATTTCCTTATACATTCTTTGTAAATGCGATTTACTTAATCCTACCTCTAGTGAGTGTTTCTGCAAAGACAATTTAGGGGTGTCTTTCACAGAGTTCATGGCCAAAAGTGTTGCCGCATCGTCTCATTGAACATTTTCTTAGATTTTTTGACATCCAATACTGGTCCAGTTTCATCAAATTTCCCTTCGCGCGATACCGCTTTATTAAGGAATTTTTCATGGAACCGAGCAATCGCATAATTGTATGACCCATCACCACTTCCATAAGGATTAATTAAATAAATTCGTTCTTCATTGTTAACATTTTTTTTACAAAAATATCGGAACAATACGTACTAACAATAAGAAAACCGTACAAAACGTCACAATGACGTTTGTCACTTCAATATTATTGACGCCACAACACTTACGTTTTTCATATTTGAATTTTTACAATGTTGAACAAACAAAACCATAAAATTGATTCAAATTTTGTATTTTGGCTTTATTTTGTATTAGACACAACTTTTATTTATAAACATTACATCTAAAATAATAAATAATGGTAGTTCTCTCTTTATGCATTTTCATATTACTCCTCTTGTCAACTCCATCCTGGGACACACTGCAGACATATGTAGCTTCAAGTAATATTTTGAACTAACAAAGTGCTAAGGGTAGGGAAAGAATGTGAATGTGTATAAAGACGGTTCGTGACAATCGCGCTCCGTAAATAAACTCAAACTGTGAGTCTTTACGAGTAAAATTTTCACGTAAGTGTTAATCAATACAAAGTACATTAGATAGTAAATCAAATTCAATCAAGAAAGTAGCAATTAGAAGAATAGAATTGACTAGACTAAGATAAAATCTGGTAATAGCATTGATAAACATCAAGGATAAGGTTATCGCCTCCCAAAAGTTAGCTTGGGCTGATAGCACTTTACGCTGTGTGAGACGTGCAGATAGGCAAGTCAAACATTAAGATACCGTTTGCAAAATAATTTATTCAATACGGTAAAAATTTATAAGCCAGGTATAAATTTTTAAATAGTGAAATAAATCAAGGTGAAAATTAAGTCAAACAAAACAAAACCTAGGATGAATGAGTTTGATAGAATTGAGAAAATGTTCCAAAGAGGAGAATATGTGTCAAATAAATGCAAAATTAGATACATTAGTATTAGAAATGAAACAAGGAAGAAAATGTAAAATTGAAAGCTCAAATAACAGTGCACAAGGAAAAATAACTAATTTAGAAAGAGAGATAAGGAAAAAGAATATTATAATAAAAGGTGTAGCAGATGAAGAAAACGAAAATGAAAGTGAGTTAAGTGGCAAATTATCAACAATTATTCAAAGAATGGGTATGAACTTTGACATAAATGCTGAGACCAACCAAGTTGGAAGAATTGGGGGTTACAGTAAAGATAAAAAAAAGGCCAATACACCTGAAATTAATTCTTCAAATCCTTCAAAATGCAAAAAAACTGAAAGGATCGGATATATGGATACATCAAGACTACACTAAGGAAATACAAGAGGAAAGAAAGGCATTAATACCCCACCTGAAAGAAGCGCGGAAGAAAGGATTTAGGGCACCGTTAAAATTCAATACGCTAATTATGAACGACCGAATATACAAGGTAGACGACATAAAAAAGAAAGCTCAACAGTCAAAGAAAGATAGTTCGAATACAAATACCCTAAATAGGACAGTAGAGGAAACATCCCCGGAGGGAATCACCCAGGATGATCAATTGAATAACACGTACCGGGAGAAAAACTAGAGATAAAGATATGATAGGGGGTAGCGATGACAAAAAAGGCAGCGAACAAGGAAAGGCGCAAACGGTAATACAACAAAAACAGAGAAATATGAAGAGATAATCTATCCAACAAAGAAGAACTGAAGGAAAGAAAGCAAAAAAGGGACTTGATAAGGCACCTGGAATGTGAAGAGTATTAAAGGAAGAGAAGTTGAAATAATTGAGGAGATGAAAATACAAAACATCAACTATGTAGGTATAACGGAAACCAAAAAGAAAGGGAAAGGAGAAATGGAATTAAATGAAGGATACTGGACATATTGGTCAGGGGTAGAACAAGAAGAATGGGGTGCGAAAGGGGTAGGGTTAATAGTAAAATTGGACAAAGTAAATAATATCAGGGAAGAAAGATATATTAATGAAAGATTACTGGCAATAGACATTATAATAGACAATGGAAAAAAGTGGACAATAATAGTAGCGTATGCGCCAAACGTTAATGAGATGAAGGAAGAGAAAGAGCAGTTCTACGAAGTATTACAAATGGAAATAGATATATGAGAAAGAAATGCACAAAGGCATACATAAATACACCAGGGAAGTCCGCTCCAGGAACGAGAAGTCAATTATCGACTATTTTATTGTAAATACAGAAAATTGGGAGAGAATGAAGGATGTAAGGGTAAAAAGAAACGCTGAAATAGGAAGTGACCATTATTCACTAAGAATGGAACTCTGGATAAACGCGAAAGACAAACAAGTTAAAAAGGAAAAAGAGAACAAAATATCAAAAGTTACAAACTGAAGGAGGGTGAACCTCAAAAAAAATTTCAAGAAATCTTAGATAAGAAAATTATCCAAAGTAAAACGGAGAATAAAGACAGAAAATAAATGGAGACATTTTAAAGATAACATTCTAGAAGTGGCAAGAACTAGCTGTGGAGCAAAGAAAATTGTGAACACATATAGAGAGGTAAGTAGAAGGTGGTCAACCGTAATACAGCATAAAGTTAAAGGAAAGAAAGAAAACTGGAATAAGCATATAATAACTGGATCGGAGGAAGACTACAACACATACAAGATAGCAAGAACAGAAACAAAGAAATTTATAAAAGATGCAAAGGAAAAGGCATAGGAAGAGTTCGGAACCAGGATGAAAGTAAACTATTTAGAGAACCAAAAACTATCCTACAATACATTAAAGCATTTAAAACAAAAGAAACCAGAACTATAAAAGACAAAAACAGGAAGGTGATATCCGAAGATAAGGAAATAATGCAAAGATGGAAGGAATACTTCGAAGAACTAACAGAAGCAGCAAACGCAGACTAGAAAAAGCACCAGAAGATGAAATCACTGGCGAGATGTTGAAATACATGGGAAAGAAAGGTACTGAAGAATTCCACGATCTAATATATGAAATAATAACACAAAAAGAAATACCCACAGACTGGAATATAGGAATTATATTACAGGGTAAGGGGAAAGGATGTTTGGGAAAGTCTGGAAACAAGAGGAGTAAGTAAAGATATGATAGACGTCATTAAAGCACTATACAAAGACAATTGAAATAAAGTAAGGACACACACTACGAGTCAGATTAATTTGAAACAAAAATAGGACTGAAACAGGGATGTGTTCCTAGTCCACTCCTATTCTCAGTACTCATCGACGATGTAGTGAAAATTTGTACACAGGAATGCTATAAGATGGAAAATGAATAGAATACAGGAACTACCATTTGCTGACGATTTCGTGCTACTAGCAGAATCAGCGGAAAAACTTCAGAAAAATGTCAATATCTACCATCAAGAGCTCAGAAAAATAAATATGTAGAAAAAACTAAAACTATGATAATTGCAAGGATGGACTCTCACCACAACATTATTATAGAAGGAAGAATACTCAAACAAGTAACAGAGTTCAAATATTTGGCACAACAATAGAAAACAAGGGGAAAGCAGGCAATGAACTAATGGAAAGAATAGGAAAGGTAGGAAAAATATATATAACACACTCAAAACCACGTTCGTCGGGAAAAAAGAAATTCCGGAACAAATAAAATCGGAAGTATACAAAAAAGTAGTAAGATCCTCGTTAATTTATGGCAGCGAATCCTAGACGATCAACAGAAGAAATGAGAGCAAAATTCCAGCAATGTAGATGACATATCTAAGAAAAATTAAAGGAATAACAAGATTGGACAGAGTGAGAAATGAAAGTATAACGGAACAATCGCAAGTGAAACCTATAAACATACTGATAGAAGAGAGGCAACTAGGATGGATGGGACACTTGTAACGAATGAATGACAACAGGATAGCAAAAAGAGTATACGAAGCAAGAACAGAAGGGAAGAGCGTAGTAGGTAGACCAAGATGGAAATGGGAGGAACAGGTACAAGTAGCTGCGGAAAATAGAAACATACAATGGAGAGAAGTAAGGAACGTGACAAGAGATAGAAAAGATTGGAATAAGTTAATCAAGAATAGTTAATTAAGTTTTAGATATTGTATAATAAGTATTGTAAATTGGGTTATTAATCTGACATCTAATGGTAAAAGGACTTCAGTTTAAATAAAATAAAATAGAAGTAATATTTTGAACTAACAAAGTGCTTGTGTGTTTCTCAAGAAAGCACATTTATCAAGAGTGTGCCAAAAGGCATCACTGGGAAGTAATGGTTGGGTGGGTGTCTGTTTGCTTATCATAAATAGCTCTTTTTTATTTCAGGCCAGGATTTTCTTTGGAAGATGCAATGGACACACTTACTTCTCTTTCAACAGATGACGATATTAAAGTAAATATATTTATTGAAGCACCAGATCCAAAAGTTCATATTGATGAAGAGTCAGGAAATGAAGATGACATTTGTGACATGTGTCACTTATCAGGAATGCAGCCAGAGTTGGGGAAGATGAGAATTTGGATGCAACTTTTATAGCACCAGTGCACGGAATTGACCCATCAACATCAACACAATCTAATTTACCACAACCTAATACAGAGAGAATCGATAATAATGAATGGTTGAAGAAAAGGTTAGATTTAGAGAGTCAGGGTAAATGTGTTGCAGATTGGATGGCAGAAGACCAAATGGTAAATATAAACAAATTCCTTTAGGTGATTATTCAAGATTTAGTGATTCCCCAGTAGATGTTTTTGAAAATTTTTTTGACAATACTGTTGGCAATTTTTGAATGAAGAAACAAACAAATACATGAGATTAAAAAATGATGCTGGGTGTCAGCAAATCATAACTGAGGAATTAAAATGTTTTCTGGGAAAATTAATTCTCAGTGAATACAATATTGTATCAGCAAACCGCCATTACTGGGATCAGAAACGAGATCTGCATAATGAATTAGTCAGTAATGTGATGTGACGAAACAGATTTCACACTATCCTGAAGTATTTACACTGTGCAGACAACAATGCCGATTTTGACAAAAAATGTCAGAACCTCTCTATTCTTCCCAAAGAATAAAATTTCGCAGCAAATCAGATTTTCAAGGAGAAAACCGAGGAGCAGTGGCTAGTGTGGTTGAACGAAATGACAGAATACTTTTTACCCAATGGAAAGATAATGGTGTTGTTACTGTTGGTTCAACTCTGTTCGGAATGAAACCAACCATACTGAACAGAAAAAAACATTACAGTGCAAATGCCTCCTTTGATTTATAGGTACAACAGAAACATGGGGGGAACAGACTTTATGAATCAGAATAGCAATGCTTACAGGATCGTTATAAGAAATGGTGGTGGCCTTTGTTCTCATGGAACATTGATGCCGTAATTCAAAATTGTTGGATTTTGTATAAAAAAATAAATAAAATATCGCAACTCGAATTCCGAATGAGCATTGCTGAGACCTATCTCACTCGTTATGCAGTTGCCAAAAGAACCCTGGACCGTCTAGGAGACACATATCTTCATTGAGAGTTTTAAATGACATCCGTTTTGATTACCTAGAACACTACGTCGTGCATACCCTGGAGAAGAGCAGCAAAAGATGTGCAGGAATAAATTGAAAATTAAAGGCCCAAACAATGTGTAGCAAATGTAAAGTTGGATTATGTTTTGACTGTTTTTCCTTATTTCATAACAAAATGTTAAAAAGTTGCAAGTTTTAAGTATATCTGCTATTGTTTAAAACAGGTGTAGTAAGTATTTATTTTGTATCCTTTTCTTTCTTATTATTTCTGATATTTGCACCAACAGAACAAGAAACGGTACCTTTAGTCACATAATTGTGTTAGTAAGATCACCGCCCATTAGTGCCCAGTGATGTCATACAGCATCACCCAATTTTAGAAAAGTGGTCAAAAACAACCTTTTTACTATTTTTCTTACGTTCCTAGAGCCAAACTAAACCCTTAGCAAGTTTTATCAAAATATTTCAGTAAAAAAGTTACGGGAGCTAATGGGTTAATCAGAAAAAATCTCTTTTAAGAAAGGAAAGTGTTCAAATTGGTGGTTTTCAAGTGCAAGAAGTCAACAGATACCCATGTCAAGTCCATTGGTAAAAGCCCAGGGTAAAGAATTAGCCGAGAAACTGAACTACGGTAATTTTAGTGCATCAACAGGATGGCTTGAGAAATTGAGGAAACAGCATAACATCAGTTTTCTGAGCATTGCGGGTGAATCAACTGACGTAAATCAAGAGGCTGTTGATCAATTCATAAAAAGGGTTCCTTCTATTTTACTTGGATACCGCCCAGAAGACATCTGCAACGCCGATGAAAGTAGCTTATTTTTTCGTGCTGTTTCCAATAAAACGTTGGCCTTAAGTCTGAAAAATGTGTTGGAAAACTTTCGAAAGAGAGACTTACCATATTATTTTGTGCAAATATGGCGGGAGAGAAAGAGAAACTGTTATTTATTGGGAAAGCAGCTCAATCCCGAGCTTTGAAGAACATTTCCATCAAAGATTTGCCAGTCATTTGGAAATCAAACCTCAAAGCTCGAGATATCATAAGGGAATGGCTAGCACCATTTTATCGAAAAATGAGTGTTGAAAAGAGGAAGATAGTTCTGTTCTTACATAATTCAGGATCAAATCCACATGAGATGAATTTGAACAATATCAAAATTATCTTTTCGCACTTCCGAGATTAAAGTGACAACTTCACTCCATTACGATAAGGACTGAAGTGTCACTTTTTGTCCCTCAAGGATTAAATATTGACGAAAATCCCCGAAGGATTAAATTACAGAAAAATGGATTTTATACGTATTTTAATGAAGAGAATTAATTAGAATTATAATAGTTGATGTTAATATTTAAATTAATGTTATTGCAGTTAGTCATATTCACCAGTCTTTCCTGGGTTAATGCATTAGATACTTGACACGTACCAGATATGTCCTTTTGATATTGAACTGGTATTTGTTCCGACTATGCTGCAGAAGCAGGAGGAGATAATGAAGGCAATAGCCTCGTAACCGTGGAAGATAAATCGCCACTTCACTGAATATTTGATCTGTTATGTTCTGTTTATTTTTCATAGAAGATTCAACATAACCCATGGCCACATTGGAAGATGTCTATCCTCCGATGTCTATTCTTGCTCTCGAATCAGCTAAGACGTCTAAAACAATGTCCTGTATAGGAAGCTGTCATTTCTAATTTTAAGGAAGCTGCTATTTGCAGTGGAAATGTTACAAACATACTTTCTCCTAGTGGCCGCATGATGTATTCTTTGTTGATTTATTGAACACAACATTTTGAATGAGGTGCCCCCATCTTTCGCAATGCCACATACTTTCTAAATATCTCCACAAAATTGATGGCACTGTTATCTAAATTTTTGATCACAAAATTTCTATCAATTTGATAGATTTTTAACTGCAATCAGGCAGGAATCGCTCAAATCTTCACACTGTCGATTTGTAAATTGGCCAGCTCTTTTCCATAAGATCTTGCAAAGCCCATAATAAGTGCAATCTACAAAGAATATGATTTTTTAAAACTTGTGGATATAAACACATTGTTATGATTATTACATAATTAAATATTTATCATCCAGAGCCTCTTGTAGAAACTGATCTACCTACTCAGATGTGGGAATTGTTGACTTCTTTGGCTTTAATCTCTCATTTCTTTTCTTCTAATTCTTCACTTACTTTTGCTGCTTTTTTATCAATTTTAGATAAACTTTCTTTACTCATGACACACAGGACAGGACAATAACAATCATATGACAATGTTTCCAAATTATGCTTGTTACTAAGCAACATAGCAGTGACTTTTCAAGAGAACATAGATACAGTATTTAAAACTTGGACTATACCCAACATGTAATTTTTGTATTATGATGTATATAGTTTCAGTTTCGGAAGTATGAAAAATATCGTATATACCTTGCGACTGAAGTACTTTTAATCTCTCAGGTAAATTATGCCCTCACGGTCGGGTCATAAACTTTACCTTCAGAATTAAAAGTGCTACTTCAGTCCCATCGGATATAATGTATATTCACTAGATCAAGGTATTATCGAAAACTTCAAGTTTTATTACACAAGGTCAATCCTGAAGCACAGTCTAAAACAGATCAAATACGTTCGGCGTCGGAACTCTTCAAGTCAATCAATATTTTGGAAGAAATTTATTTCGTAAAGTAAGCATGGAGTAGCTTCATTTCTAGCACAATTCAGAATTGCTTAAATAAAGCAGGTTTTAAACAAAATTAAGAAATTATTCAAAACTGGGAAACAGAAGATGATGTATCTTTGAGTACATTGGCAGATTTTTTGAGAAACATTGCAGGTATACGGAACAGACAAATTGAACAGGTGAATCACGTGGACTTCGCTATAATGGATAACCTCATTCCCACCGAAGAGATACTTAATGAAGATGAAGTGAGTGAAGATGATAAGCCCGAAATTCAGATGAGAAATTGAAAAAGAAGATGATTAAATGATTTCAGATGCCGAATGTGAAATAAAATCATACAATGACGCTCTAATTGCAGTAGAAAAATTAAAGGGATTTACAATCACCAACTAAAAATATAGAAGTCATTATGAAAACTGCATATTAAAACACGTACAAAATGCAGACATTCCCAAATTTTCGGATTTTTTCGAATAAGTTTAAATTTTGTATATTCTTCATCAAACATATGTAGTGTTTTATTTTATGTATGCATTAGTGTTTAATTTCTTATTTTTTACTTATTAAGTTATAACCAAGTTATAATTAGTCATATTATGTTAACAGAGTTGATATATTCTTTTAACGGTTTTCACTTGCAAATATATACATATAAAAATATACTAATTGTTTTATTTCATATTGTATTATCTTATATTATTTCGGCGAATATTTTCAGTTGACCTTTCCTGTTAGTGGACACCTCCAAGAAGCGGACAATAAAATACGAATCATTGCCGACCGCCTGTGGGGGGGGTTTTACAGTATGTATTATGAGAAGAAAATATTTCCAACTTTAAAGCAAATTTGGGGGGGGTGCTTCACCAACCGCATGGCCTACAACCTGCCACTGATATTATGTACGTAATATTTCATGAAGTGTAAAAAGTGCATATCAATGTCTCATTAGACATTCCTTTTTACAATAAAGTCCATTAAAAAACAAATTTATTTAATTTTCCGACATCAATAGGCATTATAAAAGTAAATAAAAAATAAAACATAGTTAAAGCCAATATTATTATTATTCAATGCTAATCCATTGCATTCATATGTTCTTCAAAAGAAGAAATAATGTTCATAGTTTTATTAACCATTACTTCTTTGAGTTTTAAAGCTATATTTAAAAAAAAAACAATACTTTTGTAGAATGCTGCAAGTATTTTCCTTAGTGCTTATTGTCAGTCATTAATTTTGGAATGAGCAAAAATAGTTAGAATATTCAAATCAAATTAGAGTGAATAAAAATTTAGATTGATTCAAAATGTCTAGTGTTACAGTGAATTGATTTTGGAATCAAATTCAACATATCTACGTATTTTAATCAGGTGAATTGTGAATGTTGTAAATATGAAAATTAAATAATTAAATGTTATATAAATTATTTAAGTCATTCAGCTAAGTTATGATTGAGATGCTAAAAATTCTTGATACTTCTTTTCCTGTGCTTGTTGCAATTTCTGAAGCTTTTTCAATTGTCCTTTACTAATTTCTTTACCATCAGCATCATGTGTTGGAAGACCCTAAAATAAATTCTCAAAAAAACTAAAATCGCAACTCTAATTCTTACACTTTCATCAAATTGAGTATATTTTCCAATTTCTCGTTTAAACATTTCTGCAGGTGGAATACGTCTGAGAGCCTCTTTTGCTGCTTGAATAGCAGCCAGCTCTCTTTTTTTCTTTCCTTCTCTGTTAGTTTATCTGCTTCTGCTTGCCGTTTTGCTTCTTTTTCTTTTAATAGAGTTTCACGGTCCACCAATTTAACTGCACTTCCTCCTCCTAAAAAACATTTTTACATTTTTTAAGACAAATAATGATGGTATACCCTCTCTATCTTCTAGACGAACACCGAAATTAGGAAAAGTTTCGTCTCTTAGAATGTCACACTCTTTCAAAATATCTGTTGCTTTAAGAGATATTGCATGATTTCTGATATTTTCACGAAACTCTGCTATTATATTAAGGTATGGCATTATTGTAGATTCTACCTGAAATGAAAAAAGTAAGTTGTGAGTTTGAAAAATCTGGAACACTGTAACTGTGGCAGGACCTGTAACAAACAAAACACACCCACATATCACAAAATTAAAAAACACTGAACAGGTTTCAATAGTTAAGCAAACTAAACAAATTTCTAATATACCGGGTGTTGATTTTCATTAAAATCAGTTATACAAAAGTTACATGGTTCCAATACGTGCACAACTTAAAAATATTTTATCATCAACTTTTTATTTTAAATGGAACACCCTGTATATCATTACATTTTTTGATAGCCTAATGAATAAAAATTAATTCTTGGTTTATTATCTAAGTAGAGACAAATTAGTTCAGGGATATAATTAAGCTAGGTATAGGCTTTGAAAAGATGTAAACGTTTTATTGATATATTGAATAGGGGAGAGAAGGGTCCATGTGAAACTTTAGCATGTTCAACGTACATCAATTCTCTTATTGCAAATAGAACACCCTGTATATTTTGATATGGGCGAATAGAACTCTTAAAGATTTAACTTTTGTCTAAATACATTGATACCGCTAAAATTGAAGGGGTGGCTGCAATCACCAGGCAGCTCAATTTTTACAAACTTATGGGAAATCGAAAAAACCTAAAAAATTCAAATTTTGTTTCTATGTGAGTTTCTTTTTTCTGCAGTAAAAGCATATAGAAAGAGAAGTTTTCACGTAGTTTTTGTAAATATTGCCAATACTATGTTTTAATAAATTAACATAAAAAATTGGAGCTGCCTGTTTCTTGCCAAAAATATACAAAAAAAAATTGTTTTGCGTTTATTTATGCATGATTTGGATACAAAAGAAAAGAAACTAAATAAAATGTCCTTATTATATTATAAAAAAAACAAACTAAGAAATGGAATATAAAAATACAAAAAGAAACGGGTAATATTCTTCTTAGAAGGTTATTGATCTTCATCTTCTGTTTCAGATGTCTGGTATTCTTGTGTCTCTGCAGGTACAAGTTGTTCGTAGTACCACATTCCAGCATTGGCAACATATTGCCTGGCCAATTCCATAACATTTAATAGCTTATCCTTTTTTAAAGTCAATGGGGCATTATAACCTTACTTTGTACTTCTGGAAAAATCGGTATACAAGATTTCTTTAGAAGAACAAAATCTTCAGTGACTAAACCATTCGCTGACTCTGAGCATGTAACAGTTTCCTTATGTTCATCACTGAACTCTATAACTTTATATTTCGATAGGGTGAATTTTGTACCTGAACTATTTTTAATATTGCTTTTCTTAAAAAATGGCACAAGAACTTCTTTATAGTTTAAAATCATTTCTTGCGTAACAGTTTTAACAATAAATTTCTTACTGGTGTTTTTAATCATGAGACTCCATTCCTCTGCAGATAAACCCTTTCTTTTTCTTTTTGACAAGAGCAAAAGACCTGTCGCAGGGCAAAAAACTATGCCCAGGTTCTGGGTAACGATGTCTTATTCTCTTGAATCTTCCTTGTAGCAGAAGAGATTACCAAAACTGAACAAGAACGGAGTTCTTGTTCTGCGCGGCACAGTTGTCACTATAAAGGAAAGGGTTGTTACCTGAGGATCAATGTAGTTATTAATAAAATCATGTAAGCAACTTATCACTTCATTTGGAGATTTCCGACCCGTTATTTCATCAAAAACATAAAAGCAACTCTTCGAAACGCTGCCCTTATGGATGCAAAATGGATAAGACCACAATTGGCGTTTGTAAAAAACGTCACCAGAAGGAACATATGGCAGGCGCACATTTTGTTCAAAATAAAATGACATGACTTCAACTGTGGGATCTTACTTAGCTAAAGCAGCCTTTTCTTTTAAATCTTTATAGAACGTATAAGCTCTGGTCAGGTGCACTTTTTTTTCCACATTCAGTGTGTTTAGAGTTTCATCATCTTTGGCACACTTTATCATGTTGTCAAGCATGTCGCAAGTATTGCAAGTATCTGTTCTAGGGTGGCTAAAGCTTAAATTAAAATTTTCCATAAATACACGTCGATAATATGTGTAGGGAAGTGTTGGCTTAAACTCTGGTGTATCTAGTAGACTATGTTAATTTGGCTCATACTTTTTTAATACAATCTGTGCATGCGCCTTAAATTCAGTTTGGATGAAAAATATCGTCTGTTTATGTTATCATTTCTGCTATAATGGGTTTTTCTTCTTGGAAAGCTATTAATACGTTCCTCAATGGACTTGACAATATGATCTGGGATTTTATTGGGTCTATTTTCATGGCGCCCTCGCATATCTTGTGGTCCTACTACACTTTTTTTCAAATACTCCTCTTTTATTTTATATGAAAACGTTTGGCTTCTCCACCTCCTTTCGGTCGCCTTCTTTGAATTTTTCTCGGCTGCTATTTGAAATATGACAACACCGATTTTTGCCTAGAAAATTTCTATATTTTAAGGACTCTAGAAAAAATTACGGAAATCTTTGTCAGAGCGGGTCTGCCCATGTTTTACTTATTTAGGGGTGACACCGATCGTGAAAAAAAAAGCTTACAAATACAACAAAATTACAATAATGTTCTATGTAAGTAGAACTTTTTTTTTGTCTTTAAAATTTGGGGTGACACTACGGTATCCACCCCGGGTGCCACCCATGCTAGCTACGCCACTGCCCATAGTGACCTAGGATATCATAAAAACGGGAAACTTATTGGCAGCATTATGTTAGTCAGTTTTCTTGACGTTCATTTTTTTAACATGGACATTTCACAATATACATGTGAATAACTTTTTCTTACCTAAATAGAAATCTTGTTGCTCTTTATCGCCAATTCCATACAAAGACTTAAACATTTCATCAAGCGTTTCTTCGCTTATGCCTTCAAAGCATTTGAACCGGCACTGACTCAGAACTCCTCTACGTTGCCTTCCACTGGGTTTCCTTTAACATTAGTGTAACTCTTCACCCGTAACTCTTTCACCCGTAACTCTTTTTAATTTTCTTTGGTTTCGCATCCACATGTTCGGATTACTGCTTCTCTTTTTAGATTTTTTAATTGCAACCAGCCGAGACGTACTGGCAACATTGGTTACATCAAGATTGTTTACAGCAGGTTGATCTTCATCACTCTCACTTGATTCGGAATCGGGAACGAAATCCGGTGATGATTGTTGAAACGGTTCACTTTCACTTGAACTAAGTTCACTTGCCATTTTAAATATAAATAATACTAAATTATTCAATACAAATTGTTACAACAGTGTGTATCTATTTATAACAACACGTAGATCTGCAATAAAACAAAGAGATGTTGCACGACCAAACGAGCAACTAGCGCGCTTGCGCGCGCACCGGCGCCGTATGTACTTAGGAGAGAAAATGAACCAAACCGTATTAGGAAGGAGCTTATAAATAGAGTTATATTAATATTATTACATAAGATTCAAAAGGAACTACGAAAATATATAAAAAAATCGATATTTTTTATATTCCATGCATATTTCTATATTTTCCATCATATTTTGCTAACAGTTAAGCGCAAAAACCAGGCAGCTCCAGGAGCTGCCCGGTTCTTACTGCAAACCGAAAGCAAGGCAGCTCCAATAACGTTGTCATTTATGTTACTGTTATATGGAGATGCCTGATTGTTGCAGGGAAGGATCGGCCAATTTTTTTAAAAGGTAATTCAGTAAAAATCTCATTTTCGTAAAAAAGTGGAGCTGCCTGGTTATTGCAGCTACCCCTTCAATTTATAATTTTTAAAATATTTCCATTTTTTTAATTTTTCCACAATTATTTTATAACGTAACGATTTAACAGAGTGCCATGATTTCATATCACAATACCAGATTAGTAATAGTAATAATTAATTTTATTAGATATTTCTAACAATAAACTAAACAATGTAATACTGAAATAATAAACAAATAATTAACAAGAACAAGAAGTAGCTAAGTCAAACATGTACAAATGTGCACTTAAAAAAATTATAAATAAGGTTCAAACAAGCCTCCTCTTTCCTCAATGCACTGATTCAATCGTTGTCTCCAGGAACGTTGTAAATTATGCAACATTTGTTGGGTTACATTGTGAAACGCTTGTTGAATTCTTTCTCTCATATTTTCTGCAGTAGTCAGCGATGTTCTATAACCTTCATTTTTAATGTAGCCCCATACAAAATTTAGAGTTAACTTATCTTAATTCAAGTTTTCTTCTAAATACAAATGCAGTGAAAAAGTAGTTTTGAAAGAAATCAAGTTAAAATACACCTAATTGACATATTAAAATTTTGTTTTATTGTTTTTAAACCATGGCACTCTACTAAATCGTAACGTTATATAATAATTATAGAAAAATAAAAAAAAATGCAAATATTTTAGAAACTATAAATTTTAGCGATATCAATATATTTAGATAAAAGTTAGGTCTTTAAGAGTACTATTTGCCCATATCAAAATATACAGTGTGTCCCATTGGAAATAAGAGAATTGATGTACATTGAACAATGAACATGCTAGTTTCACACGGAGCCTTCTCTCCTCTATTCAATATATCAATAAAACGTTTACACCTTTTCAAAGCCTATACATACCTACCTTAATTATATCCCTGAACTAATTTGTCTCAACTTAGATAATAAACCAAGAATTAATTTTTATTGCTAACCTTACATTCAGGAAAAAAATACATTTTTGTTAAATAACTTGGCAATGTTGCATTTTATGTGTACAAATGTATACATCGTTGAAAAGTTTATTCATTAGACTATCCAAAAATGTAATGATATACAGGGTGTTCCATTTAAAATAACAAAGTTGATACCCCCCCTACTTTTACGAATCACCCTGTAGGTGCTAAAATATTTTTAAGTTGTGCACGTATTGGAACCATATAACTATTGTGTAAATGATTTTAATGAAAAATCAACAGCGAAGTCACAATCGTCCGTCGCGTGACGCTTTAGACACCCGGTATATACCATCAGTGAATGTTTTGTGGCTTATCTGGTAAAAAGGAAAGTTATGAAAGTTTAAAGAGTTCTGAGGAGCCTCAAGATCCTTGATCATCATTTAAGGATCTCTAAACTTTCATAGCAATCAAGTTCGTACTTAATACTAGCACGTTTGATTAAAAATACCTTATCTACTACATGATTTTTATCAAACATATGTAAAGCTATGGCAGAATTCTCGCAACGTTTGTATTTGATATGAGCTGAATCTTCTTTAAAGTTTAGTTTGTCCTACATATATTTGATCAGAATTTTTACAATCAATTTTATAAATGTTATTATAATACATAATTATGATTTATTACAATAAATTATACTTTTATAAAGTTGTGAGGATAATAATATGGAGTATCTACTCACATCGCCTAGAATAGTTTGTGAAATAGGAAACCCAACTATTTCTTCTCTATTTATTGCACCAAATACTGACAAGATGTATGTTATATACAATGCTATATCTCTTAGTAATATACCATTGGGTTGTTTACAATCTCTCAAATACAGATTACTTGCAGTTACTAATTCACGCAAAGCCTCTAATGATGATCTTGTATCAATGTTATCTGAACAAAAATGTAATAACGCTTTTCATTATTTTCAATTAATAATAAATTTACCACATAGTGCAGTGTGTACATTAACTTTAGTTTCGGCAAACTTTCTCAACAATTCTAATTCTTGCTTATTCCATTTACTAAACGTATTATTTGTTGTACTTCGACATACATTTCTAGTAATATCTTTCACGTTCAAAAAAAATTCCTACAATTAAATTCATAGTAAAACCTAATATAATAATACACTCATACATTAAATAATTTTTCGTACTGCACCGCACATTCCATAGTATTTTGACTGTAATCAAGAGTATCTCTCCATGAGTGTAATAAAAATGCAAATCGTAATTGCCTCGCTGAATAATCAGTCAAAGCTTGTTGTATAGTCACAAAATTCTTTAATGATTTTGACATTTTACAGCCTTGTATTGTTAAATGCCCTGAATGTAGAAAGTATTTAACCCATTCACTAGAACCAAAATACGCCTACAAAAATTAAATGAAATACTGTGATACATCCCTAACCAATACTTGCTTCACTTTGAGCAATTTCATTATCATGATGCGGGAACTTTAAATCAACTCCTCCTGTATGTATATCGAGTGTTGGACCGCATATAGCAGAAGCCATAGCTGAACATTCAATATGCCATCCGGGTCTACCTTTACCCCAAGGTGAATCCCAGGCAGGTTCACCAGCTTTACTTTTCTTCCACAAAGCAAAATCGTTAGGAGACCGTTTTTCATTATGCTGATCGATTGTTGTTAAATCACCTATCAATTTAAGAATTTATAACTGCAAAACTAACTCAATTGAAATACCTTCGCCTTCTTGCAAGCTGTTTGTATCACCATAGGCCTCAGGAACTAATTTGGCATAAAAATGCTCCTTCCTATTATCAAATGTGGCCACATCAAAATACACAGAACCATTCGCTTGATATGCTAAACCATTTGAAATGATTTTCTCAATATAATCTATAATTTCTGGAATATATTCACTAACCCTTGTTAAGACATTAGGCCTAAGCACCTTAAGAAAGCAGTTGGTCAATTATTACTTATTTTTTTAATACTTACATTTAGAGAATCCATATCTTTATGAAATTCTTCTTCGAAATGTCGCGGTAATGTACTAAATATAGCATTATCAGTTACAGATGCCCCATGATTCATATCTAACCATTCAGAAAACGGATCTTTTCCTTGCAATATTAAACTTTGTAGTGCTGATTCTGTTTTGTTACTATCTCCACTTTTAAATGCAGTTTGTAATTGCTCCACACAATCGGTGAGTCTTAAACAAATAAATACACAATGAAAAATTAACAAGAAAGGAAATACACAATTTTTTACAAGTTGCAACACCTTAATTGAGATTATTTTATACTTCTTAGATTTTGTGTTACAGGCATGAAAATTACCAATGTCCAAAACACAAAAATAGTCAGGTGCTAAGTCCAAGCAGCGATAAGATCGCGAGTAATTTAATTGGCGTGCGTTAATAACAATTCATAAAATTCTCAAACATGATCAAAATTGTAATATATGGGTGCCACCTCACAGTTCTGGGTTTTAAACTAAACTACCTAAATTAATTTAAAATGAACGGTGAAGTCCTAAACACTTCCTTCACTGGGATGCTGTAAAAGTCGCTTAAAACACTTAACAGGTTGTCAACCAAAACAAAATTAACTACAAGAAAAGTTTAAATTTACTGAAAATTTGGAAAATTGGATTTGTGACAGGGCCAGTAACAAGCAAAATACACCCACGTACCAAACAAAAAATAAAAAACACTGAATGCGTTTCAATAGCTAAGCTATTTTCATCAGCAGTCGACTAGAACGAACTAATGAAATTTTGATTATACAGGGTGATTCCAAATTAGATAGACCAACCTTCAGGAGGTGTTAGTATGACTCATTTGTGATTGATTGAGTCATATTTATCTACATCCAAAAATCAACGGTTTTCGAGATATTTGAGATTTTGTAATAATTCCGTATTTTCGTTCAGTTTAAGTCGATTCTGTAGGAATTGATCCTTTTAAATAGTATCTTAGTCCAGTTTTCAATAGTAGAATATGTATTTCACGTAACAAATGCAAAATTATGAGGAATATGCTTATAAGAAGAAAATTCTAAAGATTTTAAAATCAAAATGTGAAAGAAACCAAAATCGATTTCAAATTTTTTATTGCTTATAACTATTCCCTACATGTAGTGTTGGCATAATCCAAAAAAACTAGCTCAATGTTTTAGTTTGCCGATAAACCATTTTTGTCAAAATTCGATGGATAGTTCCACCAGAAAAAGCTTTTTAACCGGGCTACCTCTCGAAAATTCTAAATTGAGAATAATAAATCATTGAAGCCTTGATTCAATAGACCTGTTAACTTTATTCAATAATTTTACATTTTGTGTTCAAAATGACCACCCACTGTCTCTTATACAAGCTGAGCTCTCATTCTTATTTCTTGACAGGTAATTTTTCTTCCAAACTCATTCTTCATTCTTCTTGCTCCTTCTTGTATCCTTTCTATTAATTGCTCACGAGTATGAATTTCTGTCGCATAAATCAATTTCTTCAGTCTTCCTCATATGTGAAAATCCAAAAGTGTTAAATCCGGGCTTCTAGCCGGCCACGCAACTGGTCCTTTCCTACCTATCCACCGGTTTTAAAACCATTCATTCAACAACGCACGAACATTTAGATAATAATGTGCTGGACAACTGTGGTGTTGGAAAATTATGTGTTGTCTCTCAGTGATAGGTATAGCATCCAAAGAAACTTCCGTGTGGTTTCTTAGAAATTCTTCATACCTTCCCCTGTCAAAACGTTAGGAACAAAATATCAATTTATTACCTAGGGAAGTTAGCAATAACTTTCCATCCATAGATTTTCGAATGCTCATATTCCTCCTGAAATTCATTTTATTGTTGTAGATGAATCTTTCTTTCGTACTATTTATTCCGTTCGATACATTAAACTGTAAAGCATTTCATATAATTAAATAATTGACAGGATACCTTTTTTTAAGGAAATAATTAAATTTCAAAGTTCAGTCATAACTTTTATATACGCGCGTTCAAAGAAAATCGATGATAATTCAAAAGTAATTTTTTCGTAAATTTTTCCAAAGAGATAGTTTAAGCAATAAGAATACAATATCAAAAATTGGGAGGCTGTTTTTGTTTAAAGGAATAATTTAATTTCAATGTACTTTTGAATTATCAATTAAATTATTCCTTTAAACAAAAACAGCCTCCCAATTTTTGATATTGTATTCCTTATTGCTTAAACTATCTCTTTGAAAATTTAACGAAAAAAAGATGTACTTTTTAATTATCATCGATTTTCGGTGAACGCGCGTATATAAAAGTTATGGCTGAACTTTGAAATTTAATTATTTCCTTAAAAAAGGTATACTGTCAATTATTTAATTATATGAAATGCTTTACAGTTTAATGTATCGAACGGAATAAATAGTAGCGAAAGAAAGATTCATCTACAACAATAAAATGAATTTCAGGAGGAATATGAGCATTCGAAAATCTATGGATGGAAAGTTATTGCTAACTTCCCTTAGGTCAATTTATTACTTATTGTGTCCATCCAAACATTCACACTAAATTTCCTTTGGAAAGATGTTTCTTTTTTTAAATGTGTCGAATCTCGCTTCATCTGTCCATAAAATTAAGATAAAATGACAAAATTGGTCTCCTGGCAAAGTTGTTCTCTTCTAACCCTTCAAGTCGAGTATAATGATATGGGTGTAAGTCATTCTTTTCAACACAGACCAAACTTTTTTTCAGGAGGTCCCAAGTTCATTGGCAGCTTTGCGGGTACTCATCGTGGGAGTATCTTCTACCGTTTGTAATATTGCTCAATCTAAGTCTCGATTCCCAGGTGCATAAGCGTTTCTATCTTTTTTTAACTATACTAGTTTCTGCAATTCTGCGATTGGTTGAAGAAAATACTCTCACATGAGGAGTCTGTTGGGAAATCTCCGTACCTATTCTCTTTGTGCAAGAGATGCATATCAGCATATTCAGCATTAGTAAATGTAGCCATCTCAAATACAAAACAAATGACAAATAATGAATAAATAAACGATAACAAACGGACAATAAAAACAAGAACAATAACATCAGGAACGATAACCATAATAACAAGAAAATAAAAAGGCGAATTAATTTATGAAATGTCAAAACAAATCAGTTTTGTTTTGTTTGCCTATAAATTGCTGAACCAGAGTTCTTGATTCCAAAACTGAATTTTTTCATAGCTATTCAATTTGGAAATTTTCGTCCCCTATGGAAAATTCAAATGAAAATTACCTATCAAAGAACAAGAAAGAGAGCTCGAGTTTGTATAAGAGACAGTGGTGATCATTTTGAACATAAAATGTAGAATTATTGAATAACTCTCTGTTCTATTGAATCAAGGTTTATTATTTTCAATTTAAAATGTTGGAGAGGTAGCGCGGTTGAAAAGATTTTTCTGGTGGAACTATCGAACGCATTTTGACAAAAATAGTTTTTATTGGAAAATTAAAACATTGAGCTAGTTTTCAAGACTATTTTAACACTACATGTAGAGAATAGTTTAAAAGTTATAAGCAATAGAAAATTTATTTTGGTTTCTTTCACCTTCTGATTTTAAATTTCTACAATTTTCTTCTTATACGCATATTGCTCATACTTTTGCATTTTTTAAGTGAAATTCATATTCTATTATTGAAAACTGGCCTAAATTACTATTTAAAAGGATCAATTCCTACAGAATCGGCTTAAACCAATAACGATTAACCAAGAAGAGACCTATTTGTTTACGATTGTATATGTCCCAACATAATCGCAAACTACCAGAAGATGGCTGGCACCATAGTTGTCTTATTTTACTGATTATTGTTGCAGTTTTTCGAATGTTTAGATAAGTGCAACGTTATTATTTGTTGTTTATGGTGATAATAGGTATAACATAAGTTTTATAATGGTGATAGAGTGCGTAGTATGTAGAATAATGGACTATTTAAGTCGTAACCTCAGATTCGTCAGAAAGTAAACAAACCATAGATATACCATTAATTATTTGCAAAGACCCCTTGTAAGCAAAAATTAGAAAATTTATATTTTGTCTGCTTATTAACCACAAATACTGTTTCACATTTTCCTACAACTTTTTAATTAAAAAAATACATGATATAAGAGTTGTTTTTAATTATTTTTTTTTTAGTTACATTGACGTTATTAATAACCATAGTCCCTCCAGAAATGTACGCCAATGTCGCTGCCAGAAAGCTATATTATGATTTTATCAAGGATTTAAATTATTTTTTGACAACTACTTTTCGTCTGTTAGCCTATTTCGGCATTTGACACAACTTGGTTACTGTGCGAATGGCACTATTCCTTAAAAAGAGGTTCGTATGACTTTAGGTAGGAAAGTGAAAACACTGTTTAGTGAAATGGAAAGATAATAAAGTTGTAACTTGTGCAACTAATTTTGATTCCAGTTCCGAAGGAAAATGTTACAGATGGTCTAAAGGTTCGAAAGGAAAAATGGCTGTAGTTCACAATAGTGGCATGGGTGCCATTGACAAAATGGACCCGTTGGTAGCCAATTATCGAACCAGAATGAGACAACGGAAATAGTGGTGGCCCATATTTAGTTACTTACTGGATGTTTCGGTAACCAATGCGTGGCTGTTAATGGAAAGGATATGTCCTACAGAAAAAGATTGTGATTCTTTACATTCGTTACGATGGTCGCAATCACTGGGCGCACTATGTAAATAGTGTGACGGTAAGAGCAAATTTTTTGCTCCAAGTGTCAAGTAAGGCAGACTAACGAAAAAGTGGTAGGATAAAAGTATACACCCACTTTATATGATAAAATTAAAACATAGTTAATTTTGTTTAAAACGGATGGCATTGTTAATATAAGTTCTTATGGTGTTGAAAAATGTTGTGTATGAATGCCATCCGTTTTTATGAAATGCAATTTAAATTGTGATCCTTCAAGAACGAGTTGTGGTCCGTGCTTAAAACGTGATGTAGTAAGCAAGGATTGCTTGTTATTCAAGGCACCAAATTGATTAAAAAAATCTATTCTTGGGTGGAAAAAGACGAAGATAGAAAAGAAAGTTGCAAAAATCAAACGAAAAAAAAAAATGCGTATAAAAGCGGTCCTCTAAATTTGAAGCGGTTGTCTAACGATTTTTTTGCAATTTTCAAAAATTCATTGCAAAAAAAACTGCCCGTAGGTTTCAGATGGCATAAAATAATAATTTTTAAATTTAATTTCAACTACATATGCTAAATTATAGTGTAGTGATAACTTAATATATAATTGTTAAAGCATTTACTTCAAGGTATGATGTAAGTGTAAAGTTGTGCAAAAGTTTAATTTTAAAATAATAAACACATTCACAAATAGAAACTTGACATACCAATTAAAGATCTAGTAAAATCTAACCAACAATTTTTTGTTAATAAGGTAATTGTTATTGTACAGTGAAAACACAGTGTAGTACATTTAATATATTTTAATTTTAACTACATATGTTAATTATTATAGCGCTCTGGCAACTTAACTTATAATTGGTAAAACATTTACTTCAAGGTCTAGGAAAAACGCAGCAAAACCTAGCCATACCAAAACCTATTTAAACGGAGATTTTCTTGTCTATTGAAACTGTTAGGGTGTTTGTATATCTCATTAGCTTCACGTTGTAACCGAACACAATATTCCATATTATCAAATTGAATGTCACGATCTAAATTATTTAAAGCATGCTCAGCTACCGCAGATTTCTCTGGTCGACCTAATCTACAAAATCTCATATGTTCTTTACGTCTTGTACCAAAGCTACGTTTTATAGTTTCAATGTATATGTTTCCACAAGAATAAGATAACTTATACAGCTCGCACAACCAGAGATGATTTGGATATCAAGAAACTGTTTGTTTTTTAAGTAATTGTTTTCAATAGTTTTCACATCGTTAAAATTAAATGTCACGTTTCGTTTTGCGATGTTGTTTTTTATTTGTCCCAAAAGTACAGTATGATTCTCTTTGTGCAATAGGTCATCAAATTTGTACGTAGTGTACTGTTTTTGTGTTTCACAATATCGTATAACTGTGGTTAGAGCATTCGTGGAGTACATAATTTTTGTCAACTAACCACTTCACCAGTTAAATAATTAATTATATTTGTATACGTAATCATTGTTATACAATGACGTAATGTACGCTTGAAACAATTTAGCTGCGATGATACTGAAATTCTCGAATTACCGCGAGTAGAATATTTAAAAACGAACGAATGCGCAACTAACCTCCAAACATTCTCTGGTTGCACGTGCTGTACACTCCGAAGGATAATGGGTTTGAAACTCTTTAGGTGACCTTAAACGTTGTTTAATTTTTCTTGTAGGTGTAAAAACAGTCCTAATGCCATGATTAATTAGGACGTTAGTTATAAAAGGAAGAAAATCAGTACCAACATTAAGCACTAGTTTTTCTTTATGACTATGTCTAGCAGGTGCAATAACATTTTTAACATCTTTTAAATGAATATCCACTAGCTTGTAGTGATTTTGTTAAATATTTATATTCCTTTTTTTTTACAAAAGTCCCTCTAAAAAACCATTGAATACATTAATCATATTTTTCCAAAGGATACAACAATTCTTTTTCAGCACTGTCTTACCAGACTAATCTTCAGTGAAATAATAAATTCTATGAACAGCTTGGTGGTGTATCAATGGGTAGCCCTCTTGGTCCTGTTACTTATAGCTAATTTTTGCATGGAAACATTTGAAACATTATCGTTACAAAATGCACCTAAAAAAACCTTTAGTTTGGTATAGATATGTACTATTCTGGTCATAAGTAATGTTCCGGCATACGTGTAGGCAACCAACATTTCATTTCGCGGATGTCACCCGAAAATGTTTAGCTTGGGATTCTAACTATTATATCTATATTTTCTTTGACTTAGGTATTTAAGGTTCAGTTTAATTTATTGAATCTATCCCTTAATTTCTGTTTTGTATTCTTTGCAATTTTTCAAGACTTATTTGTATTTCGAAACATCTGTATGCCAATCTTGAAAGCACATTAGTGAGTATAATCACTAACGCATTAATTCATTAATATCTAGATTAATTTCCTGAATTGTGAATGATTCATCAGGGACAAAAGCATACTTATTTAAGAATATTAACATTGTCTTATATATTTCAAATCAAGTTTAAATAATTTTTATCTTATATTTCAGCAAAAAAAAACTGAAGTTAATGTTACTTAATAAATCGATCACTATCAGTTAATATTCTAATGGATTTATAATATTCCATTAATTGAATAAGTAGTATCATTTAAGCTTAATTTGTTAGTCACATCAACAAACACGGTTTACTTAAGTAAATTCGGCAAGTATAGAGATTCAGTATTGTGTCACTAAAGTATACTACTTTCACCGGACATTAAAAATATGTAATTGTGATAGTAACGATATTATTTGTTGTTTTTTTCTGTAATTGATAATAAATATAATAAAAGATTGACTACATCCCTTTTCCATGCAAACAATTTCGGGTCGAATCGGCGAAGTGCGATGTTAGTTGCCTACATGTATGCCCGGATATTACTTATGACCAAAATAGTACATGACATATTTGTTATTTGGAAACATGAAGAAGCACTACATGAATTTTTATTTTTTATAAATGGAATTTATCCAAGCATCCAGTTGACCATGGAGAAGTAAACTAATGCAATTTTTCCATTTCTACGAATGTCTAAAGCTAATAATTCACTATCTTTAAAGGTTTACTGAAAGCTGACACACTGATAGATAACTTCATAAATTACCAAACCAATATCCACGTCAAAAAATTGGTGTAATTGATTCAGTGGATTGAGCAAAACGAATTTGTGAGCCTGAATTTTTGAAATATGAATATAAGTACTTAATGTTGGTATTGACTTTTTTCCAGGATGATATAAGCAGGCAAGTTCCTAGCCGAAAAGATGTAACAGTTTGGAAACACAGTGGGGAGAAAAAAAGATGCAGAAATGTTATTTGTTATCATCATTAAACGAAGTATATGCATTATTCAAAAAAGAGAATCCAGACGTAAAAATTAGGAAAAGCAAATTTGTCTCTATTCGACCGACTCACGTACTTCTGAGTAGTAAGCTCCCACATAATTTATGTTTATGCCAGCACCATGAAAACTTTATTCTGGTTGTTGATGCATTACACCAACATGTTTTAAACATACCTGGGTACTCTGTAGATTTTCCTTAGACACTAACATGTGAGAAAAAGAAAATTGAATATTGGTTAAATAAATCTGCTGATTACCAAGACGGAAGCGGATATTTGAAAATGATATCACGAAATTTTTAAGATATTCAGTTCTTCCATTCCCATGAAATAACATGGATTACATGGAAAAAAATGGAAGAAAAGCTCTTCAAAGTTGTCGAGAAAGCGACTGTGGAGGAATTAATTAATTATATTTGTGACCTAACACGTAAATTCTTGATTCAGCTTTGTAAAACGGTCACAAGCTAAATCCTTTCGTGAGCAAAAAGCTTTGAATTATTCAGGTCGACTACTCAGAGAACTACAAGTGCATGTCTCAAGATGAAATCAAGAGTGCCCATTGGGCGTAATCTCAAGTACCTCTTTTCACAGTGGCTGTAAGGCACTCAGGTGGAATTATCCCTTTTACCCTAAAGAAATAGTTTCAGATAACTTAAATCATTCAAAAGTTGTGGCACCATATCCTGATAGAATGTTTGAAGACTCGCCGAGTGAAATTTTGAACAAACAAAATACACAAAAATAGAAAACACCGAAAGCGTTTCAATAGCATTATCAGCGGTCGACTGGGATGAACTAAAGAAATTTCTAATATAATTACCATCAGCAAGTAACCCTTCATTGCGTAACTTGTGAAAGTGACAGTTATGAAAGATTAATAAGTTCTGAGTAGCCTAAAGGCCCTTGATCATAATTATTCATTAGAATTTGTTTGTTTTTGAAGATCTCTAAACTTTCATAACAATCAAGGTGTCAAATTGTCCCAACTTTTGTATTTTATATGAGCAAAACGTTCTTTAAAGTGAATTTTGATAGGTAGTTTAGTTTGTCCCACATAATTTGTTCACAATTTTTACAAGTAATTTTTAAGTTCCCGACCATCCTGCTTTTTCAATTCATCTTTTGGATTGCCTAAAAGAGTTTTGCATCTGAAATAGTGACTGTTTTCAAATTAATTTTGGAAAAGATTTTAGATAGACCTTTTGTATAAGCAAGCAGTTTTATGATACAGGCTGAGTGTATCTATTTTGAAACACTGTCTAATTTGGTTTTCTTTTGTTTCAGGTAGATCCAGTTAGAAGTGTATAAAGTGAAAGGCAGTGTACAAGTATTTGAATTAAAAGACAGTGTCAAATTTTTTGCAGTGTGATAAAGTTGGATTCAAAAGTGTCTTTATTATCATGTAGCAAAAAGGACTAACCGATGCTGAAATGGCTGCTATTCTGGAGTAGTCCATTTCTTCAACTGAGGAAGATAGTGATTCTAGTATCGAAGAGGTTTTTGAAGCATCTGAAGACTCATATGTTCCATCGGATCAGACACACGTGTCGTCTTCTACATCCTCCAACGACGCGTAAATGTATTACCTTCACTGTCAACAAATATTGCAAACGCACATGTTCTATCGAATCATCACACGGGTCGTGTTCCACATCCTCCGAAGAAACATGTCGCTTTTCTCGTCAAAATTCCAAACGTGTAAAGGCATTGCCTACTCTGACAACAAAAATAAAGAAGGGAATAAGAAACCCGACAAAGAACAAACGTACCTTGACAATATGGCAGATTCCCTCATCCAATGGGAAGCAGTAAGTGTTCAATTATACTGGCGACAATGAAGGAATGAACCCGGATATA
>JARFJB010001945.1:2500-67500 GCA_036346205.1 Vesta saturnalis
GCGGAAGCAGGCAAATATCGACTAGACACATCTGGTGCAGCCGATATCCTCTGTGCCAGAATAATATGATATTTAAGAAATAGAAGCCAGGAGTATATACACCCCCAGCACATCTACAACAGCCCCTATACGAACTCTCAACAGGCAGGCAAACACCTGTGATCGAGTCCGCAAGTGGGGACTAAAGTACGATGGTGTCAGCGATCCCCTATCTTTTCTGGAGAGATTCGAAGAACTCCAGGCATGCTATCACGTTCCAGATGAAGATCTGTTGTTAGCACTACCCGAGCTTCTAAAAGAAAATGCATTATTATGGTACAGAAACAATCGTGTATTATAGACTACCTCGACGGATTTTCTGGGGACTTCAAACGACAATTTCTACCTTCCAGGTATCAAAGCTACTTAGAAGAGGAGATACGTAACCGTTGCCAGAGAGCCAGAGAAAGGACAGTAGATTACGCAACCACCTTCATCATCGGATGACAGAGTATTCATCAACTTCCATATCTTCGACGAGCCCTAGGCGCATCCCGGACGTTCTTCGGCGAGAAACTAAAGAATCTCCTAATTCAGCACTCGGTGTACCCCGAAACATTGGACAGCGAGACAGTTCACCTCGGAGACAAGTATATAACACAATCACACGGCAGTTATAGATTTCCTGCACTCCTAGGTAAGAGCAATTATTTACTTTTAAGACGATACCTACCTAGTCTGTCCACCGATGTGGTCCTGGAAATGGATTTCCTGACAGACACAAGCCACCATACAATTTCATCCAACACAGCTAGAGATTGCATAAGAAAATATTCCATTCCAGAGCGAATCTCCAGGAGAACCAAGCTATTTCCCGGTGCCAGTCCCTCCAGATCCGGGTAACGCACCCTGACTTCCCTCCGGGAGGTACAATCACCCTTTCCCACCATAGACAGCAGCACCAATCCGGGAACCGGCTGTCTGGATACACGTGTCCTGCAATCAAACCAAACGAAATTAGAACGACCCACGCTCCACAAAACGAAAGGTACTTACCTATTTAAATTAACCCAGACTTGCTGCAGGACCAACATTCCGATGACGCTGATAAGCCAGCCGGAAAGAAACACCAGAACCAACATACCGAAGCCTCCATATCCAACCAGAACTTTCCCACCTGCCAGACTCTTTGACTTCTACCACTTCTCAGAAAAAAAGAAAACGAGAGTGAGACATCCTTTCGTCAGCTTCCCTCGCACATCCTTCTGTTCCCACACACCATCTCGACCTCTTCCTCCGAGTAACGGTGGTCCTCTAAATAAAACTTTTGTAATTAGAGTATCATCAAGTGCATTAATTAAAGGTGACTAACGACGAGACCATTATGAGTTATGAGATCGTTAATCGCGCATTCGGGTTGGTTATACTATTTTTCACAGGACTGCTTTCTTTAATATTCCTGTTTTTTCAAAGTGAAAAATATATATCCATCAGACTGTCATGTTGCAATGAAAGCAGAGAACGCCAGAATTGTTTTTTACAGTTCCCGCTACTGTGACTCAATGCATTTATTAGATGTTTCATGCAAATCAACTTCATTTAAAATCTTTTATTAATTAACCCTATGAGTACATGATTGGGAACTGTTTAATAACAGCGCTTAATAAATGTTTCTCTAAAAAATAAATTATAACGCTCTCGATATCAGTGAAATTATTCTTGGGTATTTAGCGCAACAAAAATAAGCTAAGAAGTTGCCCTAAAAACATGGCAAACAGAAAAATATTAAACTATCAGCACTTTTTCCATATTAAAATTATTGACTATGTTCTCCTGGCCCAGTTCAATTCCATAGACAAAGCATCAACCCTCTACCTGATTTATACGATTCAAAGAATTAAATGACAAGACGACTCTCTTTCAGAAATATAAAAGGAGAAGTAAAATAATATTAATTCACATATTTGCCCGTATGATATAAGACCGCTACCAACACTCCTATACTAGACAGAGAGGTATCGAAACAATTAAGAAATTTTACAAGATAACGTATTTTGATCCAAAATTTTTCCCAAATAATTATTTACCATTTATTTGTGTTCCTAATGCATAACACCCAACGAATGCCCTATCCTACTTCCAATCCGCCCAGATGCTATGCAGGACTCCAAACTTTTTCGGTGAAGTTTAGTTTATGCTTTACCCTTTTTAGCATTGTTTTCAGGTTGTATATTTTTATTTTTTAAGTTATACTTTTATTTAACTTATAGTTATGAGGGTACGGTGAAAAATTCTGGGCCTGAGAATGAAAGATTGCGACTTTCAGTTAAAAAAATGATTTTATTTTTCTACGTAATCTCCCTTGACTTCAACACACTTGGTCCAGCGTTTCTACAACATCACTATTCTTTCCCGCAGTGAGTATTGCGATAAAAAAATCTCTGTTATACCTAAAAAATTTGTGTTTGGGACAGTTTGAAAAAATAATTACGTTATTATCATTGTACTAAGTATGCAATGGTGTTTTTTTTTAACGAAAGTTTAACATACAGTCGCAAATAGACTTTACAATTGCCAATTTAACTGTTGTATTTAATAATACATTGTCTTTTCCAAAGTACGCACCATATGTAAAACTTCCTTATGGGTTTTTCGACAAAAAGTTTTTCGTGATAAAAGTTTCTGCATCGCCTAAAACTGAACATGCACCAAAAAAATATAGTAAAACAGGCGTAGCATACGAGGCGCGTTGAAAAAATTGATTTGCAGCCGAGAGTCAAGTGCCCGTATTTTGGAAAATATCAAAAAATGTTATTTGGAAAAGTCATACAGCGTTAAAAAATACATTCAAATTTGCTTAAAACGATAAACAAAGGACATTCCGTATACAACAGTTTACTGGAAAATCATATATTACAAATTTCTCAGCTATTAGTAAAATAAATTTAAAAATTTTTGATCCAGTTCCTTTATTTTTCCTTAACACCTAAAATGCTCAAAATAACACAGTATCCTAACGAGAAATACTATTCAATCAATATGTGGGCACAATACTTAATTACATTATATATGTTGTGGAGGTTTTCGTGCTAAAAATAATTTTAAGTTGGGGTTGGAAATAAACGAATTTTTGAGGTTAGAGGCTTGACATATTTTCTAAATAGTTGTTAGGTAGCTTTTGTTGTTGCTTACTTTGTTACGATGGATACTCAGTATATTTAAACAATGCTGACAAAAGAGGAAAAAGTTGAAATTATTTTGCTATGTGGGGAAAATACTCCAAGCAGACAAGTTGCGGACATTTTTGATGCCAGGCGTTCTAATAGAAATGTAAATCATACTACATTAACACGTACTTTAAATACTGCAAAAGTATTTACACAGGCAGAAGAGGTAGTGCGTTGAACGGTTGTGAAATTGATAAGACATCAGTTAAACAGATAACTCTTGATGTACCCTTTAGTACTGTACATAAAACTTAAAAAAAAATAAGTTCAAATCCTATAAACCAAAATTTATAAATACTTTAAAGGAAAGGAATTTCATTCCAAGATTTGAGTTTTCCGCTTGATATCAGGGATAATCAGAGCTGGGAAAGATACTTTAAAAAAGTATTTAAATACTAAATACAAGATACTTTTACTATGAAAAAAGTATTTAAATAAAAGATACTTTTTTTGGATAAAAGTATTTAAATATAAGATACCAAAAGTATTTAAATACTTTTTGGAAAATAAATACTTTTTAAAATATTTAAATGTTTCTTTAAACTATTTTTATATTTAAATAATATTAAAAGTATTTAAATACTTTTTATAGAAATAAATACTTTTATATGTTTATTATTTAAGTAGATGTACGAAATACTGAAACTATTTAATAAACAGGTATACGTTTCTTACAAGTCGCATGTTGAACATATCAAATACATAAAGTAAATGACTTCGTATAAGCACAAAAAACGATGTTAAGTAAAACGAATTTTATAAAAGAACCTCTTACAATTACAACACATGTATTTATTAAAAATATGTTTTACAATAAATAATGTATTTACATTAAACATTATTTGCTTTTAATAATAACAAATTTTCAAAATTTGAGTCTGTCTTCTTGGTACGTTGATAAATGTTGCATATGAAAACATCCTTTCAACAGGCGCCGATGATGGTAATGTTGTGTTATATTTTATAAAAAGTTCTTTTATATACGGGTACTTATTCAACGATTTTAGATCAGTTGTGGTCAATATATTCCATGCTTCGAGGAACCTTAATAACAAAACATGATGTCAACATTGCTCCGTTTCCCAAGTGAAAAGCTCTGTTAAAGAAGCAGTCAGTAAATTATGTGCCAAAAAAAGCAAATGTTTTAACTAATAACGACATCAAAACAATTTTGGAAACAGCTCCTGATGAAGTGTTTTTATTAACAAAAGTATGTAAACATGACATTTGAATTTCAATTTCTAATATCAAATATTTTTAGACGGCCCTTATTTTTGGAGTTTGTGGATGCATGAGGAAAGGTGAAATTTATAATGTCAAACTGGGTAATGTTAAAGATGTGAATTCAGCATTAATTGTTGATGTGCCTTATACCAAAACTAAGAAACCGAGAAAATTTGTTATTTCAGACAATTTTTATAGTGTCTGTAAAAAATATATGAATCTGCGACCCTCAACAATGACTGACAAGAATCAAAAATTCTTTATCAATTATCAAAAAGGAAAATGTACTAAACAATATGTGGGCATTAACAAATTAGGCAAAATAGTTCAAGACATTGCCAAGTTTTTGAAGCTGCCTAACCCAGAAACATATACAAGACACATATACAGAAGAACATCAGCAACAATTGTTGCTGACAAAACTGGTGACCTTCTAGCCCTAAAACGCCATGGCGGATGGCAGTCCAGCGGGACTGCTGAAGGTTATGTAAATGACTCGATCAGTAAAAAGATAGAAATCTTGAAACACATTGTTGAAGCAGTAGCATCGACTTCTGACACCAAACAGCCGCCGTTGCGTGAAAAAGCTGCAGCATCCACTTCTGGTACCAAGTCGCCGCTGCTGTGTGAAACTTGATTAGTGGTTCCTGAGGTGCTTACAGAAGATCGTCGTGCCGCGCAAAAAATTCAAAATTTTTTTATCTACAGAAGAAAACCACCGGGTTCTAGCACCAATACATTTCCAAAACTGTCAAAATTTCACAATTAACTTTAATTAATAAAATAATACCAATTAACTTCAATCAATAAAATAATATACCTACTTTTGATTTTTTTATGGTGGTCGTCGGAAAAGTATCGTGTAAAACACGTGTTGAAAAGTCGAAATCTTGCCCTTTCAACACTTGTTGTACAATATACTATTGTATGCAACTATCAAAAAAACGTCACATTTTTTATCGATTGCACTTTTTCTACGTGGCCGACAAAGCATTTTTTACGGGTCGTAAAAACTATGCACCAAATATCGGAATCGTTCTATTGTAAAATTATTTGCTGGATTTTAAATTTTCATTAACAATATTTATGAAGCATTTATTGGACTTTAAATTTTCATTAACAAATAAAATAAGATGAAACAGGTACTCAAATAAGTTGACTTACTTTTACAAAAATTTTTCTCTGCGGGCCTTTTTCTCTGCAAACGATGCAATCAGTTCGTCAATGTTTATACTTCTTGCTTTATCGTTTTCAATGGATATAACTGCTAGTCCACTGAGTCTCTCCTGGCTCATGGTGCTTCTTAAATAGTTTTTTATCAATTTTAATTTGGAGAAAGATCGCTCAGCAGTAGCAACCGTTACTGGAATTGTTAGAAATAAAATCAACAATGTCACTACTTCGGGAAAGCTAGCACACAAAACACTTTATTCCACGATTACTAATTTTGCTAATTCAGCAACTGTTGATAACGAAAATATTTTAAATTCCAAGCAACTCCTTAATGATAATAATTGGGATGCGAGCGCTGAAGAAAGATCTTTTTCATAGAAACCAACTAAATTTTCAGATTTTTCATATATTTCTTCTTCAGTTGCAGATATCAGCTTCGCAGGATATATAATTTCGAATTTATTTGAAATTTTTCTTAATCCCTCAAATCTATTGCGTATTTGAAAAATAATCACATCAAGAGCACGATAATAAACATTAACTTTGAAGTATTCATCTGCATTGGTTAAACGCTCATCTTCGCATAATTCATCGAAGTATCTTTTTGTTTTTCTTCTTCGCTTTTCAGTAAATGTCGATGAAATACCCCATTTAGTAGCGACTTCCTTAGCTTTATTTTTCATGTCATCATAACTATTCCTGAGGTTAATTAATTTGTTAATACCACTCTCCAGTAGTTCCACAGCCTTGTCTAACTGCATATCTGAACTCTGTAGAAATGTTGAAATTGCGTTAATAATCTGAAGGAATTCACATTGAAATATTATGAGAAATAAAAATTCAAAGGTTTCCAGTTGGATATGCATTGATAACGCTTCATTTCTTTCTTCTGTATTTGTTGTTAACAAAATAATTTTTGTTAAACCTTTAAGGATATCTACGTCTCTACCTCAGAGCGGTTAACGAATCATGTCTGGAAGACCACCTGGTTAGATTAAGTCTCTTCAAAGTTACCTGACTTGTGATGGAAGACAACTCTTTTAACATATGCCATCGTTTAATACTATGTCCGAAGAAAGTATACAGTTTTTCCACCAAGTCAAAGAAATTCTTTAGTTCAGTAACATTTTTAACGCTGTCTCTAAGGGCCAAATTTAAATTATGCGCAGCGCAGTGAACATAATCTGCCGTTGATTCCTTTTCTCGTATTCTGGCTTGTACTCCAGAATATGCTCCACTCATATTTGCAGCTCCATCAAAACCTTGCCCGCGACATTTGGATAAGGGTATCCTTTTTTCAATTATGCCTAATATTTCTTTTTCAATATCTTCAGCAGCTTGACTAAAAATTTCATGAAAACCCATGAATGATTCCAAAATTTTTATGTCACACGGAACACCGTTTTCGTTATTCAAAACCTTAACATAGCGAAATACGAGAGATAATTGGTCAACTTTTGAAACGTCTTGTGTGCTATCTACAATTATAGAGAAAAAAGGTGCATTCGTTATCTCTTGAATAATATCTTCTTCAACTTTATGTGTTAGCAATGATATAACTTCATCTTGAATTTGATGACTTCAATATTTATGAGAACCTTTTTCTTTTCCAATAAGTTCCCTTAAGATTGGGTCATACTGTGGCAAAAGTTTGATTACAGAAATAAAATTACCACTGTGCGGGTTATCAGTCGACTCTCTATGTCCTCTAGAGGGTAAATTGCAAGTCGCTAGAGTAATGGTTGTATTAATAATACGACGTAGTACATTCTTCCAAAAGTTCTTTAGGCTTTCAATTTCTTGTTCATATTGAACGTCAATAGTCTTATTTGAAATCCAAAGTTGCAGTGTTACACAAGCCTTTAGATGTTCATGAGACAATTCATGTGTCTTAATTCTGTCACTTAAATGAGCCCAATCTCTAATACCAGTTATCCATGATCCATTAAAGGAAGAAGCACTTCGATTGGCAAATAACCAGCATGGCTCGCAGTATGCAAAGTCTTTAGAAGGGGAGTAACAAAGCCACGAACGAGCAATCTTTAAACCTGCTTTTGATGTTTTAAAATAATAATTTTCGGAAAAGCATCTACCTTTCTGTGTACTGTCTTTCGGAAATGGCCCTTTAGGTCGAGAATATCCTAGTGAAATGATTGACCGTTTCAATTCTGCACTAACAATTACATCTGAGGCAAATTTTCCTCGGTCTGAAGATAATATCACTTCTGCAGTATTATTATTATTCGTTGTTAGATTACTCTGAACATGAACTTCTTCTGAATCTTCTGGACACCGTTCAGAAGTTGAAGGAGTTTCTTGCAATACAATTGAAGACAAATCTTCAGATTTCTGATTGAAAAATTGGTCTATTTTGGCAATTTGTTCCTAACAAATACAATACAATTCACGCCAAGCGATGATTCATTACGCATTCCTTTAAAAATTGTTCTTAATTTATTACATCTTTTAATTTAAATTAAAAAGTATCTTTTGGGCCCCTATAGGGCATGGAGGGCATGGGCCTCGGTGCACTGCACCATAGTAACTTCCGCCACTGCAGGTACAATAAGAAACTAAATTGAAATTGCAGTATTTACTAATAAAGCAGCAGAAAATTTAATTACATTTATCCTCAGGGCGTAATTAATATAAGGACATATGTAACAATAGACAATAGCCAATAGCTTATTGTATTTTGTAATTAGAAATTCATTATTAAATTAATATTATTATAGATATCTATTCTAATCAGGCGTTTCCGTCTTAAGATTTTAATGAAATCATATTTTTTTCACTATTCAAACTCAAACACATCCGGGTCCTCCGCTTTCGATTGATAGTATTTATTACTGTAACCATTTATTGGATTTCCTATATATTTTTATAAACTAGGACTAGAGTCAAATACAAATAATCCTTCAAAATTAAGCCCCCATAAATTAAATAATATGTACGTCGGAACTAAATTTAATTATAGCTATAGTATATGGAATAAGATAAGGTGATTTATATGAGGTGATGTATATGTAATAAGTTTCTATTTTAATTTGGAATAATCCATAATGCTCATTACTCAATAAGTTTGATTACACTAAAAACAAGGCGGTTGGTTGTAAGTACAATATTTCAATACACCTTGTCACCTTCGTTCAAGCACGGTATAAACATATTATTGTTAATTGTTATACAATTAACACTAGGTAACCTTCTTCTGACAATACGCTGCTAAGAAGAGAACTCATTATTTTATTATTACAATTTATATAAATCTTTTTGGAAGTATTTAAATATTTCTAAAAGTATATTAGTATATAATATTTTAAAAGTATTTAAATAGTTTAAAAGTGTTTAAATACTTTTACAAGTATTTAAATATTTTAAAAGTATTTAAATACTTTTACAAGCATTTAAATATTTTAAAAGTATTTAGATACTTTTTTAAATATAAGATACTAAATACTTTTGAAAAGTATCTAAATCTTAAATACAAGATACTTCTACAGGAAAATATTTTAAATAGAAGTATTTAAATACTTTTTAGTATTTAAATACTAAAAAGTATTTAAATATCGAAATACTTCCCAGCTCTGGGGATAATACGATGAGAATTCACGGTTTCCAGTAAATATTTCGTGGCCTGGTGAAGCAACATTTTCAGTTAATTCACAGAGGCTGTAGGTGGTGGGCTACAGAAAACCCTCATTTCAGAGTAGAGTGCAAGAGTCAGTATTCATTTAAGGTAAATGTCTTATGTGGATTGTTGAATAATACTGTGATTGGCCCCTTCTTCTTTGATGAAAACCTTACTACCAATCGATATTTGGAATTTTTAATACAAAAATTGTTACCGATTTTGAATCAGATGCCGCGTCCACAAAAAGAGAGATTTGATATCAGTTAGATAGAGCGACTGTTCATTGTAGTGCAGCAATACGACAGTTTTTAAATGAAACTTTTAATGGAAAATGGATAGGACGTTACTCAGAATATCCTATTCGGCACGCTCGCCAAGCTTAACTCCAAATGGGTTTCTTCTTTTGGGGTTTATTAAAAAATTTATAAACATCGTCCTTTTAGGGATAGAGAACACTTAAAAACTGTTATTACTAATTGTGTGAGGGCTAAAACCTGAGCACATTACAAATGTAGTCAACGGTGTTATAAGAATAACCGGACATTGCATGTTGCGGAATGGACATCATACTGAAATGTAAAATAGTGATAGGTATACTTCTTTGGGAACCATATCAAGAATACATTTCTTTCCAAATCCAACTTTAAAATTATTTTTGGCATCAAAACCTCCACGAAACAAATAATGCAATTAGTTTGTGCCGAAATATTGATTTTATTTCGATTTTTTGAATATTATCTTCTCATTAGGATCGTATATTATTTTGAGCAATTTTAGGTCTGATAAATCCAAACATTTTGAAGTTTATTTTACTGAACAAAAAATCCGTTGTTAAGATAATAGTTAAGAAATTTGTAATATTATACAATTTTTCAATAAACCTTTGTATACAGGATGTCCTTTATCTATGGTTTTAGGCAAACTTTATTTTTTCAAGGCTCCATTTTAAATGGGTAAAAAAAATTAATTCCATATAGGTGGCCATAAATTCAAATTTGAATGTATTTTTAACGTTACGGGTACTTGACTCTGCAAATCAATTTTTTCAACGCGCCTCGTATACTACGCGTGTTTTTCTATATTGTTTGGTGCATGTTTAGTTTTAGGCATGCACTAACTTTTACCAAGGATAACTTTTTGTCGAATATGGTGCGCACTTTGGGAAATACTGTATATCATTGAGTGCTTTTTAATACAATTAATCAGCCATGATACGGATATTTTTAAAATATTCATATTTACTCTTATGTTAAATGTACAAAATGCATGTAATCGATTATACATATACATGTATGCGAATTTTTGTATTGTATATTATGCAAGGTCCTGCATCTTAGCTCCCGCCTTCTACTACATATTAGAACAAATATTAAAATGGAGCAATAAAATGCTTCCTAGACAGCACATTAAAAAATGTTGTCATAAATACAGGGTGGTCTATAAGTTCATGATAACACAAGCTTATCCATTTTTAATGGAACACCCTACGTATTATTCCAGATTAGAATTCTCCTCAACAAAATTTCAGCATCTTATACCAGTGCTTTCAAAGATATGACAATATCCAACAAAACATATCGAACATAGATTTTAATTAAACAATTTTTAAATGCCAAATTGATATCAAAAACTTTATTTATACATACATTATCGATCTCACAATAATTTTGAAATAAAACTATTCATAAGTTGATCATGTCTAATTTGATGAATTTCTCTGAAATTTTGAAACCTATCAGTATAGTTACAAATATAAGATATGTACACTTTTATTCCGCACCAAATAGGAATAAAATATACAGGTGTTCCCTTTAAAAAATATAACTTTTACGCCTAGTTTTGATTAATAACGGGTAGTTTCGGTTAAATACGAATTTAACTAAAATAGGTAGGTTTGGGTATAGGCAATGTTTAATAAAATTAATAGTGTAGCAACTAAGCTATCCCATGCCGATGAAAAATATAGGGTGTTCCATTTGAAAATTTCGAAAAAATCTACGATTCTAGTTTTGGACCATACTGTAAAACCATCTGTATAAAAATAAAATAGACCATATACATAAAATATCCTACTACAAATAATAATTAATTTCGTTGGTTCTTCAAAGAAACAGAGTGCACATGTCCATTCAGACAAATAAATTGTCATATGTTTGAAATTTTGTTGAGGTAATGTACGAAGCGAGGAGAATTCAAATCTGAAACAATACATAGATTGTTCCATTAAACAAGTTTGTGTTGTATTGGACATAAGGGCTACCCTGTATTTGTGAAAATATTTTTAAAATGTGTTGTCTAGCAAGAATTGTATTGCTCCATTTTAATATTTTTGTAACATAAATCATTTAGATGTATTAGAAGGCGGAAGCTAAGATGCAGGACCCTGTATGCATATGTATAATTCATAATATATATATATATATATATATATATATATATATATATATATATATATATACACACACACACTCTTGCATATGATAATACCAATCTTGAAAACATTTTTGCCACTCTGAGCGAGGTACCTCCAAAACAAGTACTTCAAAAGCTTCATGTGATGAAAAACGCTTACCACGCAATTTATTCTTGATGTTTTTGAACACAAAATGTCATTAGGAGACAGATCAGGAGAATATGGGCAATGAGTCATTAGTTTGATATTTTGACTAGTCAACAATTCTGTAGCTTGTTGTGCTGTGTGCACTTGCATTGTCAGTAGTAGACGGACACCCTCCCCTCCACTTTTTTTATGTCACAAGCCTCCGAGCTGTGGGGCACCTCGCCTTTAACTTTTTGTGACGTCATTTGACCTTGGGTATTTCCGATGACGTAATCCAGCTTGGGAATTTCCGATGACGCAATTAGGTTTGGTAATTTCCGATGACGTAATTCAGCTTGGGGATTTCCCATGATGTAATTAGTTCTGGGAATTTCCGATGACGTAATCCAGCTTGGGGATTTCCGATGACGTAATTAGGTCTGGGATTTCCGATGACTACGCCTTTCACTTTTGACATTGAGAAAGTTGTTTACCTTTAGAAACTGGTTTGCTTTTGGGGCTGGCCTTGGGCCCGGACCTGCGCGGGAAATCTGAAATTTCAATAAGGCTCCTAATGTTGTCTCATAAGACAGGTGTAGACCTGCGCCCCCCTGATTGGAAATAGTATGGACCCCTAATGCTACCTCATAAGGCAGGGTCTTGTATTAGGCCTGCACCCCGTGATGGGGAAATAGTACGGGGACTCTAATGCAAACTTGTAAGACTGAGCTTGTTTGTGGAGCCATCTAGTGGGGTATGGACTAACGAGTATTTTCTGTAATAACGGTGGCGCCACCTAGTGGTATATTTCAGGGGTTAATAATGGTTTGTTTGTGGCGCCATCTAGCGGGGTATGGACTAATGAGTGTTTTCTGTAATAAAAGTGGTACTACCTAGCAGAATATTTCAGGGGGTAATTAGGGTAATTCAGAAAATTATGTCTGATTTATTTTCATATTCAATTACATACACACAAAACTGTTTCATAGAAACGTGTTCATTACCAGTTATAAAAACCTCATTAAAAAAGGGGTTAATAATGGTTTGTTTGTGGCGCCATCTAGCGGGGTATGGACTAATGAGTGTTTTCTGTAATAAAGGTGGTACTACCTAGCAGAATATTTCAGGGGGTAATTAGGGTAATTCAGAAAATTATGTCTGATTTATTTTCATATTCAATTACATACACACAAAACTGTTTCATAGAAACGTGTTCATTACCAGTTATAAAAACCTCATTAAAAGGTCTGGAAAGTAATAATTACTTATATATAACATAGAGTTAAATTAAGTTAACATGTTTTAAAAATATCAAATTGATATAATGGAAATAAAATGCAAAAGGTTTTAATGGTTTATTATTATACGCGAATTAACAATAACTACAAGTTTAAAATCCACGAATACGTACCATCTATTGTAGATCTGATTTTATGACGTCACCCTATAAGAGTAATAATACATTTTTAAAAATCTTTATCAACATTTTTGTTAGCAATAGCAAGTAAAACATATATATTAAAAAATATTACGCATACCTTCAGATGTGCTTTTTCTTTCAACTAATAATAACCATATGTTGAACTGAAATATTTTTATACAACTCACTAAACACGTTTTCTACTCATGAATGGTTGGATATAAACTGGCTATTGCTTTCCCTTATTAACCAATTTAGAAAGTAATACACAAAACCTGATTACTGCAACTCGTATTTAGCATTTATATTGTACTTATAAATTTACATTCAAAACAAAAAAACGACGATAACATGCTTTTAAAAAAAATTATTTTCACTTTGATCGTGTAAAAGCCAGACTTCATCAGTTTTTTATATTGTGTACAAACAAAAATATCACCTAGGTGTTATAAATAAATAACAGTCTTCAAACTGTGTTTTTATATTGTATATGTACATACAAATTGCTTTAAACAAACGAGTACCTAATTAAGTAAGCAATCAATTAACATTTTCTGGTTTTACAATGTGATTTTTGTAATAGGATTTATTATAAAAAGGTTGCGTAATTATCCTCTGTCATAAAAATTGTATTCTAATAAAGAACAAAGACATGTAAAGATAATGACAAGTGTTTTATAATAACAGATTTTATTTAGTTAGTTTAACCTGTTAACATGTGCCAAGGTTATTTTTATTTTATAGAAGCGGTCGGCCTTGGAATTTTTTAGTTAGCATGTATCAAGGTTATTAATATTTTATATAAGTGCTCGGTCGTGGAATTTTTTAAGTTAACATGTATTAGGGTTATTGATATTTTTATAGAACCGGTCGGCCAGGAATTTTTTAAAAAGCTAACAAAGTGTTTATCTAACATGAGTTTAAATGTCATCCTGCCGAGGACAACTGTTCTTGTTTTTACAATATGGTTTTTATTGTTCATAACGCATTTATTATAAAAAGAGATTGCATAATTGTTATTATTACATTTTCTTTTAATCTCTATTTGTAGCCACGAACTCTACCTATATACAAATTTTATTTACAACAACATACTTACTTTACCTAGAGAAAAAGTCACCTTCAATCGACCTTGAAGTTAGCATTCGGCCTGTTTTACATTCTAAAAATGGTTAGTTATGGAAAACCCCTATCGACTATAACTTGGTAGGGATGACGTTTGAGTTTCAATGATTTAAATAGTGCGTTCAGGCACGGTAAAATTCAGGAATGTTCTGAAACTGTTAAAGGTCTCCCTTACTAATATGCAAGCTATTGAGATTGATAGCTTGGTTTGAGTTCCACCATTTTCTTGAGGTGTAAAAATCTTTTTATACCTCGCAAGCTTTTGAGACTGACAGTGTGCCCCAAGTGCCATCATCATCATCATCTTTCCAGAGAGGACCAGACGCAATCCCCCTGTATTTATTAATACAAGTTACGAGTTCGGGGTAATTCCCTAACATTTACGTGTGTATGTATGTTTAAGGTCTTAGAGTATTATTATAGATTAGGATATGTATTATTTTTAATGCAGGTTCTATTGGCCAATTAATGTAATTGTGACTGTGTGTGTGTGTGTGTGTGTGTGTGCGTGCGTGCGTGCGTGCGTGCGTGCGTGCGTGCGTGCGTGCGTGCGTGCGTGAGTGAGTGAGTGAGTGAGTGAGTGAGTGCGTGCGTGCGTGCGTGCGTGCGCGCGTGCGCGCGTGCGCGCGTGCGTGCGGTGCGTGTGCGTGTGCGTGTGCGTGTGCGTGTGCGTGTGCGTGTGCGTGTGCGTGTGCGTGTGCGTGTGCGTGTGCGTGTGCGTGTGCGTGTGTGTGTGTTACAAGCTAAGGTATTGTTGTACAACGTATACTGAGGTCACAACCAAAAAAAAAAATTTTTTTAAGCCCCATCTTAAAAAAGCACTTATATGAATGCTCTACAGGTGTTACAAGCAGTTAATTAGTAAAGTTTACCGAAAACATTTATTACCCATACATCGCGAACAAATCCTTATTAGCTAAAAAATATACTGCCAGGTGACTCCACCCTATTACAGAAAACACTCGCTGTTCCTTACATCGGTAGATGACTCAGCAATAAGCACTAATTACCCCCTGAATATTCTGCTAGGTAGTACCACATTTGTTACAGAAAATACTCATTAGTCCATACCGCACTAGATGGCGCCACAAACAAACCATGATTAACCCCTGAAATATACCACTGGGTGGCGCCACCTTTATTACAGAAAATACTCATTAGTCCATACCCACTTGATGGCTCCACAAACAAGCTCTGTCTTACAAGTTATCATTAGAGTCCCCTATTTCCCCATCACGGGGCGCAGGCCTAATACAACACCCTGTCTGATGAGGTAGCATTAGGGGTCCATACTATTTCCAATCAGGGTGGCGCAGGCCTACACCTGTCTTATGAGATAACATTAAGAACCTTATTGAAATTTCAGATTTCCCGAGCAGGTCCGCGCCCAAGGCCAGCCCCAAAAGCAAACCAGTTTCACAAGGTAAACAACTTTCTCAATGTCAAAAGTAAAAGTCATCGGAAATCCCCAGACCTAATTACATCATCCGAAATCCCCAACCTCAATTACGTCATCGGAAATTCCCAAAACTAATTACGTCATCGAATCTCCCCAAGCTGATTTACGTCATCGGAAATTACCAAACCTAATTACGTCAGCAGAAATCCCCAAGATGGATTACGTCATCGGAAATCCCCAAGGTCAAATGACGTCACAAAAAGTGCAGCGGAGGGTGTCCGTCTACAACTATTGTCATTATTCAGAATGATTCGCTTATTTATATTGTTTTTTTCTAATTTCACCGATCACTTGGGAGAGACAAATTCAAGTATTATTGCTGTTTAGTTTCAGGTTCATATGAATATATCCATGTTTCGTCACCTGTTGCAATATAATGTACATAATTTGAAAAACTATGGTCAAATTTTTGCAGCATTTCCAGACACCACTTGCTTTTTTTTAGTTTCTGTCAGATAGTGAGGAATCCAACGACCGCAAAGCTTCCTGACATTTAAATGTAGTTTCAAAATGGTATATATTTGTTTTGCCGCAATGCCTAAGGATGCCTGTAAATCACTGTATGTTGCAACTTTATTTTTTCCACGAAACCATATCGAACTTCACAAAAAAATCATCTCGCGAAAATCACCATTCGAAATATCCATTTTTTCACAAAGTTACTACTTTTAAAATTCTACTGAAATGAAACTGCTTTGTTTACAATCCAACTGGCAGTTGTACTAAAGGTATAAAGTGTCAAATTTTACGATTATGAAAATCGCAAAACCTTAGCACTGCAAGGAGTCCTTGATTATGCGAACTTTATCAGTGATCCTCCTATATACGTTCCGCTTTCCCTTTTTTGCAGCTGGTAGTTTCACTTTCTCTTTTCTGCACTTTGTTCTTTTTCCTGAACACTATTGGTTGGCATTGGTTTGCTTTTTAATACGGTTACTGGTAGTCGTACTACGTCGTCCATTGTATTCACGCTCCTTGGATTCTTTTCCATTTTTCTATGGCTTCTCTTATTATTCTAACTGTTGCTTGTTCGATGTTGGCCCAAGGTCTGGTGTTGTCGAAGTTTATTTTGTGACCAGTGCTCGTTGATGTTTCTTAATCTTGTTTACATGTTCCTCTTTCCTTGTATTTAATTTTCTAATTGTTTACCTGATGTAAGGACATATCGCAATCTCTACAAGTAATTTCGTATACTCCTTGGTTCTCCAAATCAATGTGGTCCTTAGGGTTTTGCAGAATGTTGGCTATTTCCTAGTGTGTTTTGAATATAGTTTTCACCTGTTGTTTTTTTAAATGATACTTATTTTATCCGTCGTTCCTTTGATTAGGGCATATTTTACATTATTTAATTCTTCATTGAGATTTTCTTGGTCCGCTAACTGTTTCGATCGATGGACTAACGTTGATATTACCGATTTCAGCTGTGTTGGATGGTGGTGGGAATCTGCATTAATGTATCTGTCCGTGTGTGTCGACTTGCGATATACTATGTATCCCAATTGGTTGTTTTCTTTCTTTCTTATTGGCACGTCAAAAAATGACGTCCCTCTTTTTCTGCTTCCACGGTGAACTGGATTTTTGGATGTAGCTGATTGATTTAATTTTTCCTTTCCGTGGCTCCAGATTACAAATGTGTCAATCACACACCTCAACCACATAATTGGTTTGTCCTTTGCTGATTTTACAAGCACGTTTTTCAACCGATATCCTTGATATATAAAATATGCGTTTTGTAAGCAGTGTCTCTCAAGATGTATTGTGTGCGATGGTGGCTTGTACTTCGATTCTATTAACTATAGTGATTCTTCAACTGGAACGTTTGTACATAGTGAAACCACATCAAAGCTTACTTACATCTCGTAGTATATCCAAGAAGCGTTGTGACTTTCTTACGTATGACGTTATTTTGTCTGCCAAATATCTTGCGAGTTGCTGTAATAGGAATCTTATTGAACTCATAATTGATACGCCTTCCTAGTATACCTTTGGTAACCCAAATTTTAAGGCACCTAAAATTCACTTTTTCGTTTGGTATCAATGTTTTCTTGATCTCGTCATCTATTAGCCATTCCATGATTTCCATTTTCGTGGTTACGTTTCCTTTGTCTGCAGACGCAATAGCAATTTCCTGGTTCTTTTTAAGTTTTTCTAAGGCCTTGTGTTCTTCCATGGTTATATTTTGCTTTGGTGACTTTGACTTGCGTAAAATTTGCAGTTCGGTATAGTTGAGTGCGTGGCTTGAAACATTTGTTACCACGCTTGTTGCTTTTATTTTAAACCCGAGACGGCATATTTTTGTTCTTGTTTTTTAAGTTCTGAAACTTCTTCTTCTGCTTTTCATTTGTCAATATTTGGTTTGTTTCTGCTCGATATTCTGCAAACTGGTCCATGGTTCTTCACAATATTTGTTGAATAGGGTTGCTCAGACGCAAATTTAATTGTAGGAATTCTTTGTTGTTGGAATCCAATAATTGTCTGGTGCTGTGAATATACTTCTGTATCAGCCCAAAACTGGTTCTTCGTAGTATCTACTCCGTCGGATAGCTCTTCTTGTGAAACAATAGCTGCATACTTGAATTATTTTCTTGCTTCTACATCGTTTAGGAGAGTGAGATGGCAAAGCAACACACTTCTCTTAGATTTTAAGACTGTTTCTATTAACACAACGTTTCGGCAAAGTTACATTTGCCATCTTCAAGTCTGTAACTGTGGGCTGTTGCTTCTAGTTACTTGTACTGAACTGTTTTCTATTGGTGTCTGTTGCTCTTTATATTGTAGTGAAACTATCAGCTACAAAAAAGGAAAGTGGAACATATATAAGGAGCAACAGACACCAGTAGAAAGCAGTTCAGTACGAGCAACCAGAAACAGGGGCCGACAGTTACAGACCTGAAAATTGCAAATGTGACTTTGCGAAACGTTTTATATATAAAAGCTATATATATATATATATATATATATATATATATATATATATATATATATATATATATATATTTACTAATGTATACAACACTATTCTCTATAATACAATATTTATTTTTGGCTTAACCACTTCGGTACGAAATACCTAATTCTGAATAAATTTATATTACTCAAATACCGATATTTCATCTTCGTTCGTCAAGTATGAAAATCAAGATTGTATTAAAAGTTAATTTTTTTCCGTTGACATCATTTGTTTAAATTAATTTTTGTAATTGAATTACAAAATGTCGTCCTTTTGACATACATTTTAATTGTCAAAGGTGGTTCGTTTTAACGCAATTGTTAACATGAAATTTTATGTTAGCACTTATGGTAAAACGAAATTTCAATTTTTGAGGAACACAATGTAAAAAAATGTTAATAATTTTTAAGGAACGTATTGTAAATAAATCTAAACGATTGATTATTTTTATTCAGAAATTACAATTATTTGTTAGGAAAATTAAAAGTACAATTTGAGAAATGAGAAACACCTACTCGTAATATTTTGACAAATATTTATTGACATTGACGCTGCAGTAACAAACAATGCTAGTGAGTATTTCCTTTTATATCCCCATCTCTATAGTAAAATACCATCTCTACATCTTACTTTAATCGAAATAATTCTAAAACGTATCGAATGTAATAACTTTCCACAATAGTAAACTTTGACAAAATTGTTTACAACATCTTTAACAATTTTAACAGATATTACTACTGACGAAGATAACTGTAAGTGTTATCGAAACGTTTCGATTGTATAATTTAAAATACACCATTAAAAAAACCCAAAAAAGGTAAGTATTTTAATTTTCCACAATGATTAAGTTACAAAAATTCTTGTATAAAACATGGCGCAAGAGTAGTTATTGTTTTTTTCACTCATTTAATGCAAAAAACGCACTTATTTTGCAACTTGATATATAAATATCTATTTTAACACTTATTTCGTTTTAAATTACACAAAAGCTATTTTAGAGACGTAATTAGTTATCTTTTTTAAAGGTATTTTCACTTTTCTCAATAAAGTTAGCAGTTTTTGAGATATTCACAAAATGTACTTTAACGGCGTCTATATAATGTCTTTATTTGTAAATAAATTGTAACCAAAATTTGATAGAACCGCAATATTTTAAAAGTAACTCTAAATATACATATATATATATATATATATATATATATATATATATATATATATATATATATAGACACACACCCACGCAAGCACGCACGCACGCACGCACGCACGCATGCACCCACGCACGCACGCACGCGCGAAAGCAAGCAAGCAAGCAAGCACGCACGCACGCACGCACGCACGCACGCAAGCACGCACGCACGCACGCACGCACAAAGTAATGATTAAAATTTTAAAATAAAAAAGTAAACCACTGATGATATGGAATTGCAACAGGCTCCATCACATTAGCAATGTAACTGACTACGTTTAAGTTGCCGTTAATGGGGCTAAGGTTAATTTACTACTAACTTATTGCACCCCATTCCATTACTCTTGGTTTGAAGACTTTTCCGCGCTTACGCCTGATTCTCTGACGACCGTCGTAGCCCCACAAAAAACTCGAGACTCGTAGCTAAACACAACTTGATGCCATTCATGAGAATAATTTGCTTTTTTGTTGCTTCATTCTAGTCTGCGGGTACGTCAAGTGGAATAAGAGGAAGGCACAGGAATGGACGGTACGAATGCAGTCCATAAGACCTTGTTCGGCAATAAAGAGGTAACATAGACATTCTGCGTCCTGCATCTCTCACCTAGTTCATTGCGATTGACCATGTTATTCAAAGTATGTCTCTTCTGGCCAAAAATCTTAAACGGCGTTTTTCGTGATCTGTAGTCACCCGAGGACGTCCAGATCCAGAGCTGCGCTATTGTACCCTTTCATCGCACTAACATCTTACCACAGTTGCAACATCATAATTTATACAGTCAGCAATCTCTCTATATGAAAGTCCCGCCTCTCTTATACCAATAATACGGGCACGTTGAAAGTCATGTAGGTGTCAGAAATTTGTACGTTGTCGAACTCTTAGCATTCTTAAATTTTCACAGTGCAACAGTGGAGAAAATAGTCACAAAATTGACAGTTATTACACACCAATAGCTTGTTTTATAAAATTTATTCTTACCTAAGTGACAACAAAGAAATGCAAAAAAAAAACAAAAAAGGATGTATAGGTTCTATTTTAATTTTAATCATTACTTTGTTTCATGAAAATTGGCTGTTTTGAAAATTTCATTCAAATTGATCAACAATTTCCATGTGTTGCGATTTTTATAGAATGAATTCGTGGGAAAAAATTACTTATTGCGACATGCTACGACTAAGTTTTATGATATTATGTGTAATAAAACTGTTTCGTTTGGTAAACATCAAGATGTACATTAAGTGCTCTTTTAATTATCTATTATGCCACATTATAGGAATGTCTTTTCCGCCAGTCCGTTTACTCTTACGAGGTTTTTAAGCGGAACGGATTGACGTAGAATATGCGGGTTTCTTTAAAATATTACTTAGGACACTAGTAACTATGACTACTAATACGGTTTACCTTGAGGTCACATGTGAAAGTCAAGATCTAAAAAATACACGTACAGATGCTCGTTAAGAGAATGTTATACTTTTGCGAAAATCACACGGATTTTGACCAGAAATGTCAGAATCGTTATTTATGCAAGGATCTCGACGTAAAAGCGTCCAAAGGCATGATTTCAATGTGCAATAAATAAATGTTATGATCTTGAAGGGGTACTCTAATGACGGGTTCTAACGAAAGGATACGTTTCGTCGGAACCAACTCTCATCCTTTCTAACCAGTTCTTATCCCCTCCGATCTCCTATAAGCAAGATTAGTCATAATTCCGAACCGATATGTCGTAGATCTGCCATGTGGCCACTCGTTGGAACGCTTTCCACAGACTGCATAGAACCGTATCACTCCGAGCTCCCTCCGACCAACCTCAGCCTCCGCACATTTGGTCTTCCCAGTGAATTTATTTAGGTATACCTTCATAGTACTCAGATAAAAGGACTCGGCGAAAGACATGTTGTCTCGTCCTTTCAGACTTTCTATGAGTGTGATCGGTCATAATTCCGAAATTATAGGTCATAGAGATATCATATGAATACCCGTAGAAAAGAATTCCACAAGCAGCATCGAACTGTCACTCTAAATGTCTTCCACCAACCCCCTTCCCCCGGATAAAAAAGAAGTTTCTTGGCGAATTTGGTCCTCCCAGAAAATTGAGGATATTTTCATGGTACTCTAATGAACAGCTTCGACTAAAGGAGTAGTTTTCATCTAACTCTCATCCCCTTAAATCCCGATTAATGAAATAGGCCATAATTCCAAAATTTTGACAGTTGATGGCATGCTACCTCTCGTTGGAAAATTCTCAATAAAGCGCATCGCATTAAACTACGGTCCCCCTTCTGCCACTCCCTGCATACTGAGAAAGAGCTAAACTTTTTTCGGCGGATTTGATTTTTCCACAAATGGCAATCTTGCAGTTATTCTTAGGTCTATCCAATGCAGCTCGCTCTGTTTTGTCTAAAAGGTTGTATTTTTCTGTGGCTCCTTCCAAAGGTCCTGTTGAACAAATCATCTCTAATATTGAGCAAGTATTAAGCATCTTTCAGAGCCCCTGAAGCAGCCGAAATCAGATTCGAAACTGCAACAATACTACATAGAGCACAACCTCCAAAAAAGCATTTAACTTATGTTGATTATCACGCTTGAAAGAATTACGTAACAACATAGGTCAATCAATCATAATTTTACCTCTAGATAAATACGAACGTTGTACAACCACGCCACAAAGATTTGTTATCCAGATAAACTATAACTATAGCTATAATGGTTTCAACAAACAACAAATTAAAAAGTCATTTCAACCGAGAACGACGCCTATGGATGATAAATCTACAACTTCAAATAAGTTTGCCATTTTGCCTTTCCTTGCAAACACAACGAATAAAATTTTTAAAATATAACGAAGGCCTAATATAAAAGTAGTATTAAAATTTGAAATCCTCTGAATTCTGCTAAAGACCAAATACCATTGTATACATGTGGTATTTACGAAGTATCATACTCTTGTGGTAAAGTCTACATTGGTGAAACTGGAAAGAGAATTAACACCAGGTTAGCAGAACACAAAAGACACTTACGTTTACTTCATCCTATTAAATCAACAATTACTCAACATGCCTTAAACACTCTTCACAATATAAAACGATAAGAATTGGTATACAATGGAGATTTGAGAAGCTATTGAAATTCTGAAACAGCCTAACAACAATGATAATGGATATGAACTGTCTGATACTTAGGTGTCTATTTTCGAGAACTAGAAGTCATACTGTCTACAGTGATTTAATTTTAATTCTCTAGGTACCTTATTAATGAGTGTCATCTTGACGTTAACCTGCTAATATTTGTCAGTTTGATATTACACCTGATGAAGGACACCTTGTGAATAAATGAATAAATAAATAATTTCCTTTCCCAAATAAAGCGTTATTGAACATGTCAAATGGTGAAAGTTTCAATTTTTATGGAAGAACCTTGAATTCAATACCAAGTTTGTTAGATACGGAGCCCTCAATATAGCTTTGTATCACAGCGGAGCTCTTCCACCCAACATGCTGCTTGATGGTTGTAAGGTCAAACATTTATTAGATGATAAAGTTGTTGAAATACGTCTTGTATAATGCCCACTATAAGGTTCCACGTTTGCCATATGCAAAACCGATGCAACTTTTGAAGGGACTTTTACCATTGTGTTCCTACCAGTACATTTTTTATTGATATAACGTAAAAATAATCTGTCTTGTGAGAAGTTCTTTGGCAGTAGGGAAATATATTTTTTGCACATCTCTATAGCGTTTATAGAAAATCCTTCATTTATAATTGTAACCTTACGTCAAATGCCGGACTTGGTATCTGGTCTCGAAACAAGTTGATACGCGCCAGTTTCGTGTACTTCACTGACCTTCAAGTTCGTCAATTCGCAGCATCAACAAGCGCAACCTAAAATAACTCTAAGATTATCTTAATCATCAAATATTCCTTATTATAAGCTTTAGTAAAAACTTTCTCAATCTGAACTCTTTCCGAAACTGAAGCTTTTTTCGCCATACACTTCAGATAACCAGCATTGAATACTTCAACCATATGGATGAAATTGCATAGTTCTTAGAAATACCACAACATGACATCTTGATTTATTGCCATTACCCGCCGTTTTTTTATCCATTCGTTAAATTCGGCAATCTTCGAACCTATATATATATATATATATATATATATATATATATATATATATATATATATATATATAAATCTAATGATGTATGATGTTCCTATACTCAAAGTGTAAGGGTCTTTAGATATTTGAGTTTTTTCCTTTATCAATGGTAATTGCAGCGTTGTCACCTTATAGTAGGTTTTGGCTATTGACAATGGCCGAATAATTTATGTAACAAATTATGACAAGTTATCAACGTCGTTGGTGTTTGATTATCTGTGGTGCATCATCGTTCCCAGAATGGCAAATAATAATTACTCAAACTCGGATATTTTAACTTTATTTAATATTTATAGACAATGCAAGAGAATAATTGACAGAACATGCAGAAAATTTAAAGAAAAGCATCCCGAACTACCACCAATGAATCCACAAAAATTCAAAAGATTGCAAACCAATTTTCGTACATTTGGCAACCGACGTGCAGAAAGAGTATTACCCAAACGTATAATATCAAATGGAGATAATGAGATTAATGTTTTAAAAAAATACTTATCCCTCTTTCTGTGTGGTTCGCAGATTAAGTTAGTTAAAAATTTTGCTGTATGAGATTTGGATAATCATTTTATTATGATCAATAGCTTCAATACCTTGTCTTATGTTACCAAACTTTTCTGACAAAATTTTCGGAAAAAAATTAATATCTCGGAAAATATCAACTTTACGTATAGGAAATTTTGAGTAGCCCTCTTCAAATCGTCCTTAAACTCCGAAAAAAATTGAAATTGGGGATTAATTATATTCTATGCAATTTTCTGAAACGGGAAAAAAATCCTAAGGTAGAATTTAGGTGTTAGTTCAAATTTTTTCAATAGCTGAATAACGATTAATTTTATACGAAAATATGTAAACATATGTTTTAAAGAAAATTTAATTTTACGTAACTTGTTAATATAAAACAAACTAGGTCTAAAAAATTAATTAAGTAGGATTGAAGATGCTTAAACAGTATTATCGATATTTCTATAGAAGCGGACAGCTTTGGAATTCTTTTTTCTAGTTAGCATATATATATATATATATATATATATATATATATATTAACGTCTACCTAACATGAAGTTTTAAATGTCCATCTGATATAGACGTTATTAACGTATTAAAAAATAGGTTGCATAATATAAAGGAAACTAGGATTGAAAATGCTTAAACAGTATTATCCATATTTCTATAGAAGCGGACGGATTTGGAATTCTTTTTTCAAGTTAGCTTATATATATATATATATATATATATATATATATATATATATATATATATATATATTACATACAGTAAATAAAAATTAACAATCAGTCACGTGTTATCATGTGAGAAACCTTAGCGAACTGCGGGCTCACATGACATTCGCAAAAAGTTGACTGTGATCCTTCATTGTGTGTATAAAAATTATAATACATCGTAACTAGGGAAATACATACAGTTTAAGTTTGAATCGATTGTGACTTGCCTCCTCGATAGCTCAGACGGAAGAGCCGCACTCTAGCAAAGTGGAGGTCATGGGTTCAAGTCCCACTCGAGTTAATCTTCTACTGTATGTACTTTAAAAGTTAATTTTAAATTAAAAAAATACAATTAATGATTATTAAATTGAACTTCTGATTCCTTCTTTAAAAGCAACTTTTATACTTATCTACTTGTGTTACATACAGCAAATAAAAATTAACAATCAGTCACGTGTTATCATGTGTGAAACCTTAGCGAACTGCGGGCTCACATGACATTCACAAAAAGTTGACTGTGATCCTTCATTATGTGTATAAAAATTATAAAACATAGTAGCTAGGGAAGTACATACAGTTTAAGATTGAATCGATTGTGACTTGCCTCCTCGATAGCTCAGATGGAAGAGGCCCACTCTAACAAAGTGAAGGTCGTGGGTTCAAGTCCCACTCGAGTTAATCTTCTACTGTATGTACTTTAAAAGTTAATTTTAAATTAAAAAAATTAATGATTATTAAATTGAACTTCTGTTTCGTTCATTAAAAAACCTCTTTTATATATATATATATATATATATATATATATATATATATATATATATGTGTGTGTGCGTGTGCGTGTGCGTGTGCGTGTGCGTGTGCGCGTGCGCGTGCGCGTCTGTGCGTCTGTGCGTCTGTGCGTCTGTGCGTCTGTGCGTCTGTGCGTCTGTGCGTCTGTGCGTGTGTGCGTGTGCGCGTGTGCGCGTGTGCGCGTGTGCGCGTGTGCGCGTGTGCGCGTGTGCGCGTGTGCGCGTGTGCGCGTGTGCGCGTGTGCGCGTGTGCTGTGTGCGTGTGTGCGTGTGTGCGTGTGTGCGTGTGTGCGTGTGTGCGTGTGTGCGTGTGTGCGTGTGTGCGTGTGTGTGTGTGTGTGCGTGTGCGTGTGTGCGTGTGTGCGTGTGTGCGTGCGCGCGTGGCGCGTGGCCTGCGCGCGTGTGCGCGGCGCGGTGCGTGCGCGTGTGCGCGTGTGCGTGTGCGCGTGCGCGTGTGCGCGTGCGCGCGTGTGCGCGTGTGCGCGTGTGCGCGTGTGCGCGTGCGCGTGTGCGTGTGTGCGTGTGTGCGTGTGTGCGTGTGTGCGGTGTGCGTGTGTGCGTGTGTGCGTGTGTGCGTGTGTGGTGTGTGTGTGTGTGTGTGCGTGTGTGCGTGTGTGCGTGTGCGTGCGCGCGTGCGCGTGCGCGCCTGCGCGCGTGTGCGCGTGTGCGTGTGTGCGTGTGCGTGAGGGCGTGTGTGCGTGTGTGCGTGTGTGCGTGTGTGCGTGTGTGCGTGTGTGCGTGTGTGCGTGTGTGTGTGTGTGTGCGGTGTGCGTGTGTGCGTGTGTGGTGTGGTGTGTGCTGTGTGTGCGTGCGGTGGTGCGGGTGTGTGTGTGCGAGTGCGTGCGCGTGCTGTGCTGTGCGTGTGGCGTGCGTCGCGTGTGCGTGTGCGTGTGTGTGTGTGCGTGGTGCTATGTACGTGCATTGTGTGCATCAAGTGTGTAAATGTCCATCTGATATAGACGTGTGTTAACGTTGTAAAATGGTTGCAGATATTATCCCAATTAAGTGTTGTAAGTGTTGTATTGTGTGTAAGTGAGTGTAGTAGTGTGTGTGATGCTGCGTGCGTGCGTGGGTGTGCGTGCGTGGCGTGTGTTGTGTGTGTGTGCGGCTAACGGCCATTTGCGCCATCAAGTTTTAAATGCCCCAATCTGATATAGACATTATTAACGTATTAAAAGATAGGTTGCAATATTAATCCTAAACAAATTACATGTTGTAATTAAAATTATTAATATTTATTAAATAATAAATAAAGTTACCCAGGTTGAACTTAGGCCGTCTTTAGCGGGTACGCAACCAACGGCCATAAGGTTCAACCCCAATCGATGTAAATTTTTTTTATTTAAATATGTAAAATTTTAATTAATAGATTACTTTAATATTCGTTCATAACAAAAACTTATAATAAATTACATGTTGGTAGGCGCATGCGCTAGAAATCGCTAGTAGCAAAAATGGCGACTAGTGAAAGTTTTTTGTGTTCTGCAGTTTACACAGACTATAATATGAAAATGTAAACTTTCACCATTAACAGTCGTAATAAAATACTTATCACTTGTCAAATTTGACAAAATTGTTTACTACATCTTTAACAATTTTTAACAAACATTACTACTGACGAAGATAACTTTAAGTGTTATCGAAACGTTTAAATGTATAATTTAAAGTACACCATTAAAAAACCCCAAAAAAGATAAGTATTTTACACAGACTATAGTTACTGTGCAACGTGCGTTCTGTATTAAGTTCAGGTGCAATCCTCCAAGTGATAATAACATCCGTAGATGGTTTCATAAGTTTGAACATACCGGCTGCCTTTGCAAAGGGAAGAGTACGGGACGACCAAGGGTTAGTGAAGAGCGAGGTGAGCGAGTGAGTGAGTCTTTTACGCGTAGCCCGACGAAATCAGTTCGGAAGGCTAGTCGTGAATTACCAATTCTGGTGACGACTATTTGGAAAGTTTTACTGAAACGCTTACAACTACGTCCTTATCGTTTTCAGTTATTACAGGGTCTAAAATCTACAGACCATGGTTTACGTGCCAACTTTGCACATGAAATGTTGTTGCACGCCGATTTTCTGGATCATGCTGTTTTCAGTTATGTATCGACGTTTCACATCAGTGGACATGTGAACACTCATAATGTGCGCATCTGGGGCTCATAAAATCCTCACGAGATGTTACATATGCTCCCCTAAATTAACTGTTTTCTGTGCGATATCTCGGCGAAAAGCTTATGGGCCTTTTTTCTTTTGAGAAGCAACTGACCACTGACCTACCCGACCTAAGAAACAGGATTGAGGCAGCTGTTACAACAATTAGGCATTTTCAACTACGTCATACGTCACAAGCTCCGCCTCTAACAGCTGATCTTGGACAACTTGTGTTAGCGTTTCATAGGAACCTTCTGTGTTTTGCTGTGATTTTTGAGCGTTTTCTCCAGAAAAAATCGTAATAATTGTCTTATTGTACTGTGTTGCTATATAATGTTAAGGCATTACATAGTTAATTAGTGAACATTTTTAGTGTATACTATAGTTGGGTTAGATTTTATAAACACGTATTCGTGCCTTTAGGACATTGCAATTGAAATTTGTAGTGTGATGTAGTGATTCCACCATCTGCTTGTAAATACAAGACATCGACCCTGCTGGTGTTATCCCTATGAGAACTTTGATAGTGTTATGATGTTTATAGGTAGACCAAGTTGTGCACTGTATTTCCAATTTTTTTCTTTTGCAATTTAATTTCAAAGCAATCTATAATTATGGTGATTCTATTGCCAAACTCCTGTTTAAAACAAGGTAGCATTATATTGAAATCCTTATAGCTTGGTTTTCCAGTGTAGCAACGAATCTAAAACATACACATTTTAACATATCATAGCCAAAAGAGCATTATCTTGAAAGTAATCCTTTAATTTGACGAGTTTAGTGATAACTAACCTAAAAATCGCACGAACTTTTCAATATTATGTAGGGTAATTGTTCACTTCGTTCACGTATTTCTGGTGAATTGTATGAATACAATCCTCATCTGCAAGTATTAGCACAGAAACATTTTCACCGCCTACGATTTTCGATAAAATTGTCAAAAAACAATCACAACCCATAAGAACGTGTGTTAAAGTTGTCCATCAGGAAAGGTCACACGTCGGTCGTGGCGTCACTTGAAAATGCCTAAAACACTAATCAACGTTTGGGAAGAATTGGGCTATCGACTTGATGTGTGCCGTGTGATGAGGATGCTCACATTGAACGCTTGTAAGCTTATAGGTATAACTGTTTGAATTGCTCTTTCATTTCATGTATTAATTATAATTTTAAGTTTTACGTAATAAATTCTACAAAGCGTTAAAACCTTAATATTCATTTAGAAACGTACGGTATTATTAAAATTACGTCATTTCTTTTCATTTCCAATTTATAGGTCGGAAGTCGTGTGTTGTTGCACACCAAATATTTTATTTCATTTTACGAATACAAAATGTTTTAATTAAATCTCGGTTAATTCCATTCCATAAATGTGGAGGATTGTGGATAAAATGCGTATTTTATATTTATTTTATCCACTTAAACAAATTAAATGCTTGAACTGGCATTCTTACGTTAAACGTTCTTGCGTGGATAAAATGCTATCTAAAACACATATAATAAATATTGTTTCATTGTAGTGTAATCTCTCGTACGTAAGACATTGTGAATAAATGACGTACGTACCTACTGTGCGTTAATATATAATACGCTAATCATTAATATTTTAGTAATATTGGTTTTAACATTGTTTATTGACGTATAATCGTTTTTTATATGACGTATTGGCACGTATACAATTAGATACCCCATAGCGTGAATAGAAGCAATGTAAATAACGTTAATACGGTTAAGAGTTTAGTACACTGGTAAATTACGTCAAGCGTCGTGACGTCTCTTGCAACAGGTACCTGTCGCCTGGGAAACGCGTTTAATCGATTGTGTGCAGCCCTGAATATAGTCAAAGCAAGGTTAAATCTACAGCCCTCGTGGAAGCCTCGGTCAAGGTTTCTTCTTTATACATCAAAGTTCATTAATTTTGCTCAGAGTTTTATTCGGGTTTTCATTTATGCGGATTAAAAATTAAAGAATGGTTTTGAAGCTTTCACCTTTCGACATATTAAACTAAATTAAAGCTTGTGATTAAATAAGTAAATAATCCTATTTCTCGCAAGTGGTGTTATTTAAAGAATGGTGTTCATGTACCTACTTAATATATATTTTATTACGATACGCCAAAATAAATTACTGTTCAGGACAATCAATCTGATAGTGTTTAAATCAGTGTCTAGAAATTTCAAGAACAAAAAATAAAAGTAAAAAAATGTGAAGTAAGGATTATTTTACTGTCCTTCATATGCAAATTACGTTTTATTAATTCAGATGTAATCGATCGTTTATATAAATAAAAACACTTGTTCCTGAAACAACCTTAGCTAAAGGAAATACATGCAAGAACCAATAAAAATTAAACCACAATATTAATATATTCACAATATCGAACTGTATTGGGAGAAAATATAAAAAAGTAATAAATACATATTATGCAATGCAATATTTTGGAAATATGCTTGCCGGCTGCAATTAACACAAAATATTTATTATAACATATACAGGGTGAATCTTATCTAATCCGCCAAAATTAAAGGAGTACTAGAACTCATCATTGTAAGCAAAAAAAGTTCATATGTAGGTGGGTCCGGAAATGCTTTGTTTCCGAGATACAGGGTGTCAAAGTTGAAAAAATAAATCGCGTTTTATTCAATATCTTTCGACTGTTTCGAAATAATTTCATGAAATTTTTTATATGGGGGTTTTTTGGGATGACAAATTCAAATCTTTTCTGCTAAAAAAAGTAAAGTTGCTAGAGCAGACACATAAGTAAACAAGTAAGAATCCCTATTGTTAAACCTGTCAAAAGAATACCCTCCGAAAATGTGTATGCATCATGAGTTTTAAATGCGTTTTTCTCGGAAAGGGTTGCTCCTAGCAACTTCACTAAGATATACCTTTTTTAGCAGAAAAGATAGGAAGATCGATTTTTCTAGTCCAAAATGGTATACAGTGTAGCACAAAAAAATTGCGACGAATTAAAGGGGTCGAAATGGTTGCCGCTGGCGCCCCCTAGAAACCACAACTAAATGGACCACAAATTTAAATTTGTCATCCCAATAAACCTCCACATACGAAATTTCATGAAATTATTTCGAAACAGTCGAAAGATATTGAAGAAAACGCGATTTCTTTTTTCAACTTTGACACCCTGTATCTCGGAAACGAAGCATTTCCAGACCCATGTACCTATGAACTTTTTTGCTTAGAATGATGAGTTCTAGCACTCCTTTAATTATGGCGGATTAGATAAGATACACCCTGTAAATAAAAATATAATTAGTTGCTTTTTTTCAGTATTAATTGAGTCTGTAAAATGAATGATTGCGAATTTCGGCTTAGCGCTTTATTTGGCGTGCACACTTGTAGTTTGTATCTATTTCGTTCTAACACACAATATTTGGAAATAGAGAGAATGGAATGCTACATTATCATCGCTGCGGGTGGTGAACTAAGACGGACACTATACGTTTAAAACATCTGTATTTGTGTTAGAAGGAGATACTAATTTTGTTTTAGGCGTCTCTTTAAAGACTAAATTGTCTGTTGTAATCCTTTGACAGTGGTATTCAAAAGTTTATTTCGCGTATTTGTAATTAACAACTACTGAAATATGTTATATTCCTTCAATTTATAAAAAAAAAATTAAAACGTAATTGAAAATATAATAATATAATTTATTTTTATAAACATAATTGGAATTCAAAATTATTATTAATTTTATTAAATACATAAATAAAAGGTTTACCTCGAGTAGGATTTGAACCTACGACCTGTACTTTGCTAGAGTACGGCGCTAACCATCTGCGCATCGAGATTCAAGCCCCAATCGATGCAAATTTTGTCTTTATGTATGGAGAACTGATGTAAATTCTAACTATAATGAGATTACTTATAATAATATTAGTCAAGTTGCTTTGGTGTGCGTGAATCCTTGCGTTATTGCAGGCTCACATTCCATTAATATAAGTAATTTGATTGTAATATTATATTTAGAATTTACATAATAAAATAATTGGAATTCAATTGAATACAACATGGTAAATAATTTTCATGATATTTTTCAACTATAAAATTACCTTTTAATTAACTAATTTCTAAATAAGTACATTAAAGAATGTAGGGTCATTAATATATCATTATTTTACATAATGGAGTAATGCCTATAGATTTCAAATTTGCGTTAGTACTGTTTGTATATTATTGTTGTAACAACCGTAAAATGCCAGGAAAGTTCTTAAGCGAACGTTGCTATGAACTCGTGTTTAAAGAGTATTAGTATTTTTGTCGCAAAAAGGATAATGTTGGTCCTCTGTGTAATGTTGACGCAGTGAACCAAAGAACCTCAGAAAATTTAAAAATTACAGTTATTACTTGTAGTTTTTGTTTATTGCAAAAATACTAAAATTTAAAATTATAAATGGTTGAACAAAATTAAATTATTTGGATACATATTTGTAGACTTTGTTACATTGTGTAAAATAATGATATATTAATGACCCAGATTCTTTAATGTACTTATTTAGAAAGTATTTCATTATAAGGCAATTTTGTTTATAATAATAAATTATGTTATTATATTTTCAATTACGTTTTAATTTTTTTTTTTGTGAATTGAAGGAATATAACATATTTAGTTGTTAGTTACAAACACGCGAAATACACTTTTGAATACCACTATCAAAGGATTACAACAGGCAATTTAGTCTTTACAGAGACGCTTAAAAGAAATATTACTATCTCCTTCTAACACATCTGACACAAATACAGATGTTTTAAACGTATAGTGTCCGTCTTAGTTCACCACCCGCAGCGACGATAATGTAGCATTCCATTTTCTCTGTTTCCAAATATTGTGTGTTAGAACGACATAGATACAAACTACGAATGTGACGCCAAATAAAGCGCTAAGACGAAATTAGCGATCATACATTTTACGGACTATATTCATTTTTGCTCTTGCAAAACAGCTTTGACCTTGAGCATAGCATCGAATAAATCCAATAAGCACTAACGTCGGGAAAAATTTCACAATTACTACTTAAATTCTATACAACTGGTCGCATAAATACCACTGTCTGATCTTACAGTTCAGGAAATATAGCACCAGAAAGGAGTATTACCTTGTAAAAGAATCACCAGTTGTGATTTTATGTATCTTGTATAGATTGGAGCCGTAGTGAAATACTCAACTTTTTCCAATCCCAGCCCTTGTTAGCGACCTTTAGAGCGCACAAAATGACTAAGATTGCACAAAAAAAAACAGGTTTATTAAAAGTTATAGAAGATTGGATTTCCTACAAATTATTTTTGTAACGTTTTTTTGATCGTTAGCAAAATTTGATAAAAACGAAGAAGTTCTTACCATATCTTTTTAGGAACAGTTCTGTAGAAAAAAGACACTAGTAAAAGTTATAAATGATTAAGTTAAAAATAATGAATATAATTTTTTTTTTCTAGGATCGTTGCTATGAAAGCTCTACTGTAACTATTCAAGGATATATACAAAAGCACAAGCATTACTGCATTTAAGTGTTTGAGTTGTATCACAATTCAACAGAATTTATTAAAAGTTTGATATTTAACAACAATATATATATATATATATATATATAGATATATAGATATAATAATACAAAGTACACTTATAATTAATTATAATATACAAGGTATCGTGTTTGTGTTGATGGTACGCTGTTCAGGAGCCTCTGTCCTCTTCAGCGAGGGGTTGTGTTTGTTGGGTTACGTGATGTTGATGTTATGCCTCTTGACATCGTGTTGTGTAGTTGTTGGTTACAAAAAATGTCGTCGTGTAGGTGTTATAGCTGTTGGGGTTGGTTCTGTGTGGACTGTCCCGTTATCTCTCGGCTGGATATCTGAAATAGAAAGAAAAACATATAAGTTTGGTCGTCACAGTTGCCTGTACAACGATAGCGGTGCTGTTATTGTGCATTAGTAGGATGGAATATCTGTAGCTTGAGGCGGTACAGAACAACTAAGACATAGGATTAGGACAGGAAATAGTTGAAAGTCAATACCGATCCGAGGCATACCTTCTCATAGTCGTTCCGGAGAGTGCTTACGCAAAAAGGGCACACACTTTCTGACCGTGCGCACACTCCCCACAAGTCAGTCGCGGTTTCTGCCTTCCATAGCGCTGCTGCCACCTTGCGGATAACAGATAGGGCCTTCGCCAAATCTAAGACTCCGAAGTAGCCTAGAATGGCGTTGAACCTTAAAGCGGGTTGAGTGGGCGTTTTCTTGACTGCGGCTCTAACCGCATTCGGTACTTGCGCCTTTTTACTACCGCTCGCCATCCCTTTGGCATAACTAACACCGGTTCGGCGAGGTTCTCTTCTGTCGCTGTTGGCGTGGTGCGTCTGTCTGATTCCGCTGGGGCTGCGGAACACAGGAAGTTCAAGCATCTCCGGAAGTTGACCGGGTGATCACCACCGCAGTTCACCCTATTATCCCGGACGGTACGTGGTTTAGTGCATTCGCTGGAGTGATGATATCCTGCACAGTTGACAAAGTGTGCCGCCGCTCTACAGCAACTCTGTGCGTAACGAAACCCTGTCCGATACCGTATTTCCCGCTCAAGTCTTCGATGGATATACGGAGCCGAACCACCTCCTCCACCTGGCGGGTCCACCTTAGGTCCTCTTCTATTGGGAGCGTCACTAGCAGAAGCTGGATCGGTCGTCCTTGATTCTTAATGTTGAAACAAGAAATACGATTAATGTCGCGTGCTTGTAGCTCTAGAAATTTCTACAGGTACTCCCCGTAGAACCACCTTAAATGTACGTTCACTCGTTCCCCGATAGTTATGGTACCGAGTACCATGCCTATGCATATGCTGCATCAGCCTGTTACGGTCCTTGGCTGTACCTGTACCCTGAATGCATCGCATACTGCCTGCGCTCGGGTAAAGGCGAACCCTCATCAGTCCAATTCTCGAGAGAACGTCACCAAGTTCTCCTTCTGGCGAAGGATTACCGGCGACACCCTCTCCCTGGTAACGGCGGCTTCAGGGCTCCGTAAGCGTTGGCGGTCGGTGTGATCGTGGTCGGGCGGCCCATCGATGTGTTCTTTGGCGTTTTCTTCTCCAACCGACTTTCTTCATCGCGTTTGCGGCGTCGTAGATCGCTACCGCGACTACTGCAGTTGCGAATCTCTTCTGTCTTCTTCTTTCTTCTCTTTCTGTTACTAGGGGAACTCAAGGCAGGCCTATCAGCCACGGGATCCCTATGGGGCTGGCGCGTTGCTCGCTTTCGGTGCTCCCTCCAATGGTGGGAACTCTATGTCACTCGGCAGCTCTTTAACTGAAGCGCTCTACCCGTTATCGTGATAACGATCGCTTTAGCGATTAATTTAATGTTCACTGTTCCGAAGGCAGACAGCGAATGTTGCGTTTTTTTTTAATTGCAGCCTCAAAATTAATAACATATTAAACCGACAATATCTGAGTTTTTGCATAATGTAGCGCCCCCAGGTACCCTATCTTGAAAAGTGTAATTTGAACTTGTTTGCTATAATGCAAATTCAAGAACAAAACAATCGCTAAGTGATTTATCTTGACTTTACTAACAATAATGTTACTATTACTCAAATTAATTGCTTGCCTTACTTTGACTTTCCTGGCAATAATTAAAATATTAGAATTTATTTACAAGTCTGATATTTAATTACTCGCAAACCTCAAATCTGATCAAAAGAATTGGCCGTCTAGTGGTAGGTACGTTGTGCTATTTAAATTAGATAGGCTGGATGAGGTTAAGAGTTGCATCATGTGGGGCAGATAAACAATGAAACTACTCAAATTAAAATTAACGAGCTTTGCGCAATGGTGGTTCAGCCCGTTAATGTACTATTGTGAAAAATAACCATCAATAAAACCCCCTTTATGCATAAATAAGAAGTACATTTTAATAAATCAAATAACAAAAAACAATGAAAGGGTTATATATATATATATATATATATATATATATATATATATATATATATACACCATTAAATCAGGTTAAAGTACGTACAAAGTTATAACATTACGAAAAATAAATAAATAAAAAGCAGTTTAGTTACACATAAACACAATACAAAAAAACCATGTAGTCACACCCACTATTGTGTCATAAATAATCAGAATAAATATCGTAATACCAAATGTGCCCTTTAAAACCAATCATGTCGGTCTTTAAGTAAATAAACAAATAAAACATCATCATCAGGCAAATTACGGTACATAAAAGAAAATAGACAAGGAATTTACACATACACCATTGTTTAGTGACTACTAAAGCACAAAATACATACGTAAAATTACAATAAATTACATATAAAGAGAAATCCGTTCGCAAGCAAACAATTCTACTTAAACAAACTGACACAAAAAAACTCGTTAAAACAAAGTCTTACAAGGGTAAGTTGTAAATAGGTCATGCAATCGTGACCGATATATAAATTTGAGTGCGTTAGAAAAATCCCTTTCTCAGGTTACACATTCATCTATACAACAATAAAAACAATAAAAATAAAATTCGAGGCGTTTAATGGTCATCTGGGACCGGGACTATATACACACTCGGCAATTGCCTGTTTACAATTATAACCAAGCGGTATCCTGTACCCGCTGATCCAGCCCACCTCTACATAAATATAAATATAAACAGCAAACAACAATGCTAATTCACCCAAATACAAGAGTGAGGGAGCCCTATACTGTCTCTTATTTTAGCAGATTCCAGCTTGATGAACCCGCGTGCGAATGAGATACCATTGCAAGGCAATGTTTGATTTTTAATACGTTATATAGGCTTGTAAAATTATTTGCTGTGAGCTTTCATTGATATAAAAATACCTACTTACACTTACACTATATATTCCCTTTACTTAAACACTTTACTACCAACACCGTATATTGGTAAGTAAATTAGTGTCATCTAAAGGAATTTAATAGGTATTCTCTAGTATATCTATATGTTTAATGTTATTAAACATATTTATTGTAAAATTGCTTTTTACAAATTTATTTAGCCATTTGGTCAACTTACAAATAGGAGAATTATTGAACGGTACTACTGGTCTGGAAAGCATATTAATGTTTCTAATTTACTCATCATTGAGGCATCCAATCTAGGACTGAATTTTACGTATTAGTTGTTTAGAACAGAACTGTTTTAATTTTAATGAGTTAATTTATAGACAGTCGGGTGGTTTGTTAATGGGGTCCCCTCTGTCACATTACTTGTAGATAAATCAGCCTTATTTTTAAACATAGATTGGCAAGTAAATTTGTATTCTACTATATATACTTCGATACTTGCTTTAGGGCCGGTTCAATAAAAGAACTTAACAGTTCTGTTAACGATATTAGAATTAGTCACAAAAATTATTATAAGTTTTGTTATAAACAAATAGGTTCAATAGTATATACAGGGTGATCAACTTATACTCCGTTACCTTGAGAGTTACGAAAAAAAGTTTTAAATAAAGGTTATTCATAAAGTCAAGCTGCACATTTTAAAATTATTTAATAATATACAGGATATTTCATAAAGTCACAGCATATCAAATTTATATTTTTTTAATGGAACGCCCTGTATATTATGTCAAATTTCAATTAGGATCATTTTTCCTTTTCCAGTGATGAAGGTCTTTACTAGGTTCTACAGTGTACTTTTAAAGATGTGGCCATTTTTATTTGAAAATCGTAATGAAATTGTCACCCTATATTATTTAAAATAAACAATTGCGGGCTAATCTCTCATGGGCAAAATAATTTCGTGATAGTATGGTTTGTTAAAACGTTTTGGGATAACTCTTACGTTTTGTACAGGGTGATCCAAAAGTCACACCCATGATTATCTGGGTTATTTTAAATGACACGCTGTATTTTATATGATCTCTGAAAAGTACTTAAGAAATACTTTTACTCTTCTTAATCATTCCCTATACTAATTTATTTAGATGTTTAAAAATAAAAGCGACATCTTTGGCACTGCAAGTTTTTTACAGTTTGCCATGACTGTAAAGTATTATTTGACAGAGGGTAGTATTATTTGTCAATTATCTATCAAGCTTGTGAAATTAATATTTTAGTTTTATTCGGCTAATGCAATATTTTGCATGAAATTTTACATATGGAAAAGCTATCTGCGAGATGGGTGCCGCGTTTGCTTAATGCTGATCAAACGCTCGCTCGAATTAAAAATTCAAACGAATGTTTGGCTATCTTCAAACGTAATCCAAGTGAATTTTTTCGTCGATGTGTCACAGTAGATGAAAATTGGGTACACCATTATACCCCAGAAACAAAAATTCAGTCGGAACATTGGACTCCATCCGAGGAACGTGCTCCCAAGAAAGAAAAAACCGTTTTTTCGGCCAATAAGGTCATGTCTACAGTGTTTTGGGATTCCAAAGGTGGAATCTTTATTGATGATTTAGAAAAAAGGAAAACGATAACTAGCCAATATTATGCTGATTTGCTGACACGTTTTGATGCCAAACTTAAGAAAAAACGACGGCATTTATTGAAGAAAAGAGTTTTGTTCCATCACGATAATGCGCCTGCCCATTCGTCCGCTATTGTTGCAGATAAATTAACCGAATTGCGTTACGCTTTATTGCCTCATCCGCCATATTTACCTAATCTGGCTCCCTCCGATTACTTTCTGTTCCCAAAAAAATGGTTTGGTGGAAAGCGACAAATGAAGAGGTGATGGCAGAGACAAACGCATATTTTGCGGAACTTCCGAAAGGTTATTTTTTGGATGGTTTGAGAAAATTGGGCTAAGTGTGTAGAGTTCAAAGGAGATTATGTTGAAAAATAAAATATCTTTTTTACTGTAAAGTAACTTTTTCATTGAAAAGTCATTCTTCCGTCAAACCGCTCTCGTATATATGTGTCCAAAGGAAAATATTAATTTTTCGAATTAAATTGCCAAATTAGTCGTTATAGAGCTTTCCGAATGTGGAATACCAAAACTCAGATTTTCCCCGTTTACCACTATAGTTGAAATATGTCCGTTACCATTACGATAAGTTCCCATCTAACTCCGAGGCACTTCAATATTCAATCCTGAATACCAAGTTTGCTAACTTCCAGCAGTTAGTGCAAGATTCTCCATATGACGTCACTGAAACGTGGCTCAACCATATATAATTGATATACAGGTTATTGGGTACAATCTAATAGGGATTGATCGAGAAATTATAGGCGGAGGCATTTGGCTTTGTGTAAAAGAAAACTTTAAAACTAAAGTTATTAAATCTGTAGTTGTGGATTATATTGAACAACTATGAGTAAACTTAAATAAAAAAGAAATTGGTGTAGGAATCGTATATCGACAGGTGAAATATAATGGATCTCTATTTCTAAGGGAGCTCGAAACTTCTTTAGCTGATATGGTTACTAAATCCAACCACGTATTTTGTCTTACTGATTGTAATATTAACAAGATAGATTATTGTAATTATCTATGTATGACCCTGTATTCGGTACTAAATTCGTTAATCTTAAGCCAACTCGAATTACTGCATCCTGTGCAACTCTTTTGGATTTTATAACTGTCGGAAATGTTTGTCATGTCTTGAGCACTGATGTAGATATGCACACACTTACAGATCATTGCTTAGTTTCTTGCCGAGTTAATCTAGAATATAACACTGATCCAGTACTGTATAAAGCCTGTCGTGACTTCAAGCAATTTGATTTCAGTTTATTTGAAAGGGACTTAAATATTATTGAATACCATTTATAATTTGTCATGCCTAGATATGGTAGAGTTTCTTAATATAAATATTAACATATACCGTTTAGCTCATGATATCCTTAAAAAACCCTTAAGATCTTCGACGCTTTAACCTCAGTAAGTATCCTGCTCATGGCAATTATTATAAATTTCTAAGAAATATAACAAATGATTTGAGGAAAATGTATATTTACAGATCATTTGCTAGGAAATCAATTCCACCTGATTTAGAAGATGTCACCGATATTACAAGTACTTTGCAGTATCAGTTAAAAACTTGAATGGCAACGTTGATCTTAAATCAGTAGGCAAATCATTGTTTACACAAAAATCCTGTAAAATTTTCTTTTACATACGAATTAAAACAATCTGTTATACAAAAATTAGAATATATAAATTTCTCAAAAAGAAGCCGCATAAAAATAAAATACAAATTTAACAAAATTGTTAAAATAAGCCCACCAGTACCACTTAGCTTTCTTATTGTTCAAAGGCGAGAACGCCATGACAAGATCACCGCGCGACCGATTTCGTCGTTATTGCGACTCATCAGGAGCAGGTAGATCTGTCATGGAATATCTCGACTGAACGTATATTAGATAGCCACAAAATAAGTCATACTGGTAGGCTTATTTTGACAATTTTGTTAAATATCAATTTTAATTTTTACAATCTTTTAGTTGTGAAACTGCTATTTTCAATATTTATGACGATAACATTCTGAACCTGGTAGGGGAAATGTAACAATCTTGGTATTGCTCTATTATTCTAAGGCATTTGTCATGTTGAGTCATCAGATGCTTGATGCTATACTAATGTATGTGGGACTGGATCGCGGTGCGGTGATACTCGTACAAAACTATTTAACAGAAAGGTGCCATAGAATATCTTTAAATGGGGTGGTGTCTGATTATGTGACTCTGCCAAAAGGTGTTCTACAAGGGTCAATTTTAGGTCCACTATTAGATACAGTATACACTGTTAACCTTTCTGTTTTTGACGATACCATTGATTAATCTGATAGGAGGAAATCAATCATTAATGACAATTTAAACAACTGTTTCTAGTGTTAGCTTGGATTATTGTGCATTATACCCTTAAATATTATTAGTCACTCAATAATGTGTTAAGCTAAATAAACCATTATTAAATTGAAATTATTTCAACTATCAACAAACTCGAAAAAAATAACAATACACAATGACAAAAGTCACGCCCAATGTCAGAATTTTAACATTAACAAATGCGTTACCAGCAATTCCACAGCACACTACAAAACTTACAAGATTAGCCAAATTAACATTATTTGTTAATATGTAAATTACAAATATCTGAAATCTATGATGTACACATAAGATTGGTACCGAGCTTTCTACTTATTGGTAAAGAAAAATACTACTACATTAGCAAAAAGGCATTAAGTAGGCATTTTGGGAGGATAGTTCACTCTAAAAATGATACAGGAACAGATAAATTCCAAAAGTTATTAAATAAGTTGAAAATTTGAAGGTTTGGGTATAGAAAACCCTTACAGAAGTTGTAAGGTAATTAAGTAAGCTATATAAATGCAATAATACACTGGGTGTGTCATTTAAAAAACATTATTTTGATATGCCACTTTTTTTGGAGTACCCTGTATTATTTAAATTTTTTTTACAGTATTAGAAATTAATGATTATATGCCGCTTAGCCATAAAACGCCGTGGCGTCGGTCGTGATTAACCCTGTATTGGCTTATAATATAATGGGAGTTCTCTTTCAAAATGCCGATAAAAGACCGACATACCTGAAAAATTATAAATTATTTTATATAAATTATAAATTTTTTTTTTTTTACGAGGAGGGAAAATCCCTTATGGGCACCACCGCGAGGTGGTAGTGTGGGATTCTCCTTTATTAGGCATACCCACTAAATAACCCTTCCTTAGCGCATCAGCTACTAAGGCTATTAGCGCTTTTAGCTAATATTCATTCGAGCAAAGGCAGTTTTTACTACAACAGATAATGTACATATAAGTATATGTATATTTCTCCTGTTACAATTTTTTATATACCCCTATTGCTTTCAAAAAATTTAGGGTGTTAACTGTTGAATCCAACTCGACTAGATTGTTCCTCAAGTTTCCTTGCAGGTGATGTTGTTGGCTCTCTATATGGTATATAGGGCAGTCGAGGATAATATGTGATACTGTTTGTCTGACGTCGCATATGGTACACGTTGGGTTCCTTTCGCCCTTTAAGAGGTGCTGGTGAGTTAGTGCAGTGTGTCCCAGACGTAACCGGTGTAACCTGGTTTGTTCGTTTCTAGGGAAGTCTACACATAGGAGAGGTTTGCGCACATCTGGCTTAATGACAGACAGGTGAGTGTCAATTTGCTGCCATTTTTCTTGCCAGTTCAGGAGAATTTTTTCTTTTAGGTTGTTTCTAGCTATTAGATATCGTCGCTGGATAACTGGTACTTCAGGTGCCTATGGAGGTATGTCCAGTGCGTCTTCGTGTGGTATGTGAGGTATTCCTTCACATCCAAGGACTGGTAGGTATCCCCTAAAACGTATGGCAGCTGGACGAGTAATCGTCCTCCTATTGTAACTATCAACATCCAAGAATAGAAAATCGTTATTTGGATGAGATGGCTTTGATTTTATAGCAATCATATAGCTTACCATCATCATATATCGTCGGGTATCGAGTGGTGGTAATGCCGCTTCACAGTATAAACCCTGGACCGGGCTGGTGGGAAAGGCCCCAAGACAGTACCTGATTCCAGCATTGTGAATTCGATCCACGGTTTTCAATAGGCTTTTGCGGGCCGATCCGTACGCTATACACCCAAAGTCGATCACCGATAGAATCATCGCCTGGTACACTTTTAACAGCACTTTGGGTTCGGCACCCCACGTGGTGTGTGCAAATACTTTTATTATATTTAACGCCTTATCACATCTTTGCTTGACGTCTGTAATATGTGGCTTCCAGGTAAGTTTTTCGTCGAAAATAACGCCAAGAAACCTAGCCTTGGAGGCACATATAATCGGCTGGTCATTTAGAAGTAGAAGAGGATCAAAATGCGGTTTTCTGAGACGACATATGTGCATGCACTTAGTCTTCTCCCTTGAGAATTGAAATCCAACAGATTCGCCGTTTGCAACAATGGTGTTTACTGCTTCCTGTAGGGTTTTAGAAATTTCACCGATTGTCTTTCCCGAGTACATAATTGCTAGGTCGTCCACATACAGGCACTTGGTTACGGACTCGTCAACATTAGCAGCTGTGTCATTTATTGCTACTGCAAACAGGGTACAACTTAGAGGTGAACCCTGTGGTACACCATTTTCCAGCATTCTTGAGCTGGACAGATCTTTACCAACGAGAACCCGAAAACTCCTTCCACTTAGAAAAGAATGGATAAGAAGTGGAAGTCTTCCCCTAAGTCCGTATCGGTAGAGCTTTGGTAATATTGCGGCACGCCACGTCATGTCGTAGGCCCCCTTTATATAGAAGAGTACAACAACTAGATGCTCTCATTTGCAAAATGCTCTTTGAGCAGCATTTTCAAGCACTAAAAGGTGATCTATAGTGGATCTACCTTTACGGAAGCCAGCCTGATGCGGCACAAGAATGTTGCTATTTTCCAGCCACCATAGGAGCCTGTTGTTAACTAGTCGTTCCATGAGTTTTCCCATACAGCAAGTAAGGCTGATGGGACGATAGCTTCTAGGAGATAAAGGATCTTTTCCTGGTTTTAGTATTGGTATAACAACAGCCTCTTTCCAATCATCCGGATATATGCTTTGATCCCAGAGAGAATTAAGTAATTGTAATAGAGAGTGTTTCATATCAACTGATAGGTGCTTAAGCATATCGTTGGAGATCGTATCTGGGCCCGGGGCAGATGATTTTAAGTTTTTTAGAGCTTCTTCTAGCTCCCGTAGTGTAAAAAGCGAGTTGTAGTGAGAGTTATCTGCAAGGTTAAATTCTATTTCATCTACGTGATTAACTACATCCAGGAAGTTTGGCTCGTAGTTTTCAGAACTACTGGTTTTCTCAAACTGGATTGCTAAAGTTTCAGCTATCTCTTTTGGATCTCCAGTGATCACTGGATCTGCTCGGATAGATGTAACATGTTGAGCTTGCGTCTTCCCGGATATAGATTTGATTTTGCTCCATAGTTCGGTTGTAGCGGTAGAGGATGTCAATAATTACGGTTGTAGGTGTATTTATTGTTATTATTATTATTATTATTATTATTATTATTATTATTATTATTATCAAGGTAGTAACCTTGGACTATTTATAATATACGTAAACGACATTTTTACAATCACAAATAAAACTAAGTGTTATATGTATGCCGATGATGCAGTGCTTTTTTATTCTCAGAGATGCAGTTACTTGTACAAGGATCGTCCAAGATGAACTCAATATACTGGTGAAATGGGCACATAATAGAAACTTGTTTATAAACGAGGAAAAAACGGTCTCGATGATCTACTCCACGCCGAACATGGTAAAAATTAAACACCTTGAAATTAAAATACACACGTGTTCGTGTTTGTTTCAATCCATATACTGTGATTGCAAAATTATACAAAGAGTGTATAATACAACCTATCTAGGAATTAAATTAGATCATAACTTAAAATACGATCATCACATAAACTACACATACAATAAAGTTAAAAAAATCGTAGGATGCTTGTATATACTAAGCAGAATGTTAGATATAAACACCATGATTACGGTATACAAATGTCTAGCGGAATCAATTTTTCGATATGGTGTATTAGTATGGGGAACGGCAGAAAAATGTCATATAAAAAAAACTGGAAAACCTACAGCTGAAAATATTAAAATTAGTTTTAAAAGAGCACCACTTAACAGCAAAACAGCTTCTGGAGAAATGTGACACACTTACACCCAGTGGGTATTGGTAGTCCAAAATTCTAGAACAGAAGAGATGAAGACTATTAATAAAATACTAGTTCAAAATGGATACAAAGATCAAGAAATATTGAAAATTACCAACGAAATAAGAAGACCAAGAAATAATAACTTGTCAAACAACGAACGAAAGATTCCTGTTATTCTACCTTATATAAAGGGAATTACAGACAGAATAACAAAGAAATTTCCCAAAAACGACTTCAGACCGGTATTCAAACCACATTCAACTTTGTCCCAACTTTTAAGAAACCCCAAAGACAAAATTACTAATGAAAGCCAAGGAGTGTATGAGATACCGTGCAACAACTGTCGAAGAACTTATATAGGACAAACTAACAGAATATTATATGCGAGAGCCGATGAACACCAACTAGCAATTAAGCAGCACAATCCTTCATCGTCTTTAGCTACACATCATTTAGATACAGGACACCAAATTAATACCAACAATATCCGTTTAATTGCACCTCTATATACCTTACAAGAAAGAATTATTAGAGAAGCAGTTGAAATTGAAAGAAGACCAAACGCCCTCAATAAACGAGATGACACTTCTAGAATGCCACAAATTTGGAAGAATATCATTAAACAAGTTGATTCTACATTTCAACCAACTCCAAATCTTCCAGAAATGTCAAACACTTATGCTGCAACTATTCCTGGCGTCCCCACTTCTGCACCTGCTACATCACATACTAGACCAACTACCCGAAGTCAAACACACTCGTCCAGATCACATTTAAATTAGTTACCTTGTTTCATATTTTGTACTTGTTAAAAATAGTTACCTTATTTTAATTTCTGTAATTGTCAAATAAATTCTTGACAAAGGGAACAAAGGACGTTCCCGAAACGTTGAATTAATTTTTACGTTTAATTACACAAGTTTTAAAGAAAAAATGTCTTATTTAAACATGAATACTTGTGGAAATCTAAATAGAAACATATATACATATATATATATATATATATATATATATATATATATATATATATATATATATCAATTAACTTTTTATTTTGTTTAAAATCATCATTAAGCAGTAAATATGCAACATAGTAATGGACAGTTTTTGATTTAAATTATTATTCATTTATACGCAATGTATTTATTTATTATATTTCATATTACTATAAAATACCAGATATGTAGATTTGTAGTTAAACTTGATATGATCTTTAAGATTTAACATGTTAATTCATATTAACTTCAATTTCACTTTTCTTTTTTTCCATGATGTAATATATAAGACAATGATTGTATGAACTCTGGGCGTCATGCTAGCTTTTAAGACAAATTTATTAAAATTAGTTTTTCATTGTTAATGTTTAAAATAGGTACAAACAGAAAAGTCTACTGACTTCGTTTGACCTATAACTATGTAAATATTATGAAATAAATAAATTTAAATTCAAATTCAAATTCAATTATTATTTTTTTTTTTTATTGATATGTATAAGCACATCGACTGCCGTGGTCTTTACTGCTATTTACTATTCGTATTTAATTACTATATTTTATTGTACATATTTATTGCTTTCAGGAACTGTATTGTGTTTCTAATACTCGCACTGCATTTTAAGTTATCTCTAAAATTGCCAGAAATAGAGAACAGGTTCCGTATCCAGGTGTACGTTACACAGTTACATATTATGTGTTCAACGGTTAGCTGTGTTTGGAATTGCATGCAGATTGGACGGGATGTTTCGATATCAAGTAACTATGCGTTAACGATGTGTGACCTATTCTAATTCTGTGAATAATGCTACATTCTTTTCTAGTTAGGTTCTTTGGAGCTTCCCATTTTATAACAGATGGATGGATAGTTTTCAATTGGGTGTTGCATCTTGTCCAGTTTTGTTGCCATAATTCGTTTAATTTATTTTCAAGTAACGTAGAAAAGTTGTTATAGTTGGTAATCTCGATGCTTTCATTCACGTCTATCGCTGCTGCTTTGCGGGCAGCTTTATCTGCATGTTCATTTCCCTCGATGTTACTATGGCTCGGGACCCATAAGAATTCTATTGTGTATTGTAAATCTGTAAGGTGTTTGATTTTGGATGCTGGTAAGAGAGCTGTGCGAGTCACTGACAATAAGTAATTTATGGTTGTTGGTAGATAATTCGCAGTAACGGAGTGCCTGCCATATACTGTACAATTCAGCAGTGTATATTGAAGTATATGGTGGCATAGTCCAGCTGTGCTCACTGCCATTGACTGAGAATGCACAGCCCACACCTGCACTTGTTTTTGACCCATCCGTGTATAATATTAGGTGGTCTCTATATTTAGATACGATTTCTTTGAATTCCTTACAGTAAACTGATTGCGGTGTGTTGTCTATAGAGAATTTGTATAAGTCATTTATGATTTTAAAACATGATACTAGCCAGGGTGGAATTTCTAGTGGTCCAAGTAGAAGCATGGGTGGGAGTTGTTGCCCTATAAGTTCTAGTGATTTTTTTACACTATACCATAATGGCTTATGTAGTCTTCCTTCGAATCGGGATGGCATATCATTATGAAATAAAATATTGTAGTTTGAGTGGTTTGGGAGAGCTTTAATTTTAGATGCATACATTAAGAGCCTTTTTGTTCTATGTAGAGGTAAGGGTAGAATACCAGTTTCAGCCATTAGACTCTCCCTTGGACTAGTATAATGTGCGCCTATTGAATACCTTATAGCAGCATTTTGTATTATTTCTAAAGGCTTTAAAATACTTTTGAAGCCGATGAATATGCTTCCAGCCGTAATCTATTTTTGACTGAACTGTCTGTTTATAGATTCGTAAAAGAATTTCTGGATCTGCTCCCCACTTAAGACTTGACATTGCTCTTATAACGTTAAGAGCTACCTTGCACCGTACTATCAATTTATTTATATGTTCCTTCCACGTAAACGTGGAATCAAGTGTTAAACCTAAGAACACTCCCGAGTTTTTATCCTGAACATGCTTATTTTTTAAGGTCAGAAGTGGACCGTAATGTGGTCTTCTCAATCTACAGAAATGCATACAGTATGTTTTTTCTACCGATATTTTATATCCTATACCTTCTGCGTTTGATAATACGTAGTCAACGGCTTGTTGCAGGTTTCTATTAATTTCTGCCATTGAAGAGGCAGAATACACAAGGGCTAGATCGTCAACGTAGAGGTAAGTATGCATATTAGGTGGAATTGAAGCAGTTAATGAGTTGATTGAAATTGCAAATAGTGTTACACTCAAAGTTGAGCCCTGAGGAATGCCATTTTCCAATATTCTGGAAGAGGAAATGGAAGTTCCCACACGGACTCGAAAACGTCTTGATTCCAGAAACGATGATATAAATTTAGGTAGGTTGCCTCTAAAGCCCCATTTATATAATTTTTGTACAACACCGTACCTCCACGTCATATCAAATGCCTTCTCTATATCAAAAAAGACAGCTACTGCGTGCTGCCTCTGTGCGAAAGCGTTAAGGATAGTATTTTGCAAGTGTACCAAGTGGTCCACTGTGGATCTGAATTTCCTGAACCCTGCTTGGCAATTTACTATATGTCCGTTTTTCTCCATAGTCCACATTAATCTGGTAGCGACCATACGTTCTAATATTTGGGCTATACACGAAGTTAGGCTAATTGGCCTATAATTAGTGACCAAATATGGACTTTTTCCACTTTTTAGAATAGGAACTATTATTGCTTGCTTCCAACAGGAAGGATACTTGCCTTCTTTCCAAATTGAGTTAAAGACATCTAGGAGCAATTTCTTACATGGGTCGGTGAGATTTCTTAGCATATCATATGTTACTAGATCAGCTCCAGGGGCAGACGATTTGGTAGATTTCAGGGCAACTGCGAGTTCAGTAATATTAAACGGAACATTATAATCGGCAATTTCCCTGTCGCTAAAATCTAGCTTAACCTCTCTTTCATGTTTTAAGCGTAAAAAAGAAGCATCATAATTTCTCGAGCTGCTGATTTCTTGAAACTGATTAGCCAATTCTTCCGCTATACGGTTAGGTTCTCTAACTATAGCGCCGTTCACTTGTAATTGTATGGTGGAGACAGTACTTTTCCCTGATATAGCTTTAATCCTTCTCCAAACTTCTGAAGTAGGAGTTTGGTTTGTTATAGTAGATACATAAGTATTCCAGGAATTTCTTTTACTTTGTAATATTGTTCTTCTAGCAACGGCTCTGGCTTTCTTGAAGGTAATAAGATTTTCTGTCGTGGGGTGCCTTCGATAGGTATTAAATGCTTGTTTCTTCTTTTTTACTACTTCGCTGACAGTGCGATTCCACCAGACTACTTTTCGTTTTACTGGTATACCACCTGTTTTTGGGATTGCGATGTTAGCAGCACTAATTATTATATTAGTTATTTCGCGAATGTCAATTGAGGTAGATGTATGACTGGAAGGCATGTCTAGATGTGATTTGAAGACATCCCAGCGTGCTTAAGATAGTTTCCATCGAATTGGATTTATTATTGGGCTATGGTGTCTTTCAATACCCAATACTATTGGGAAATGATCACTGTGGTATAAGTCGTCTAATACTTTCCATGTGAATAATGTCGCAATTCGTGCGGAGGCCATTGTAAGGTCTATGGATGAAAATACCCCGGTTCTAGCGCAAAGATGAGTTTTCTCTCCAGTATTCAACAAAAATAATTGGTTTACGTCCATTATATTCTCTAAAAATTCTCCGTTTGCATCCGTACGTAGAGCGCCCCATAAACAATTATGGGCGTTGAAGTCTCCCATCAGAATATAAGGAGTCGATAGCTGATCTATAATGTTCTGCACATCTTGCTGTTGCCAATTTGTGTTTGGGAAATAGATATTGCAAATAACCACATTTATAGGGGCGGTTATCTTGACCGCGATTGCCTGTACAGGTGTGTTCAGTGTAATTATGTCAGATTGAACATCCTCCCTAATAATGATTGCTACCCCGCCTCTAGCTCGCAGATTCGGAGGCACATCTTTTAATGGGTTAAACTCGTTAATAATAAGTTTAAGTTCACAATAGTGATGAATGCAACCGTTACAGTTCCATTGGAGTATGGAGTCCATTATTGATTTGAATAGATTTTGTTTAAAATATTATACAGAATAAATAACGAGTAAACGAAAATTAACGACGAATATAAATTAATGATATATACATGTAGGATAAAATAACAAACAAGGACAAGACAGTTATAAATAGTTAAATTAAAATATCACAGATAAAATGTGCATAAAAAGCTAGTACTAAAAACAAGAAATAAATAAGTAAATAAAATAAAATAAATAATTATATCACAGATGCGTATCACAGTCAACTAGTAGTATTCGTCTTCGACTTGTTTATTATTATTATTATTATTATTATTATGATTATTATTATTATTATTATTATTATTATTATTATTATTATTATTATTATTATTATTATTATTATTATTATTATTATTACTATTATTATAATTATTATTATACTGCGATTAAATCACCTCACCAATCTACTAGATTAAAGTCGGAGCCATTATTACTATTAAGTATTGTAATAGTCAATACCGAATACGAGTTAATTAACTTTCTTTTTACTATATGGCAGGCATTTAAAATTACTGACTTGTGCATCAGGACGTATAATTAGCTATTAACTTGAAGTATTTCCAATGTATTAAATGGTGATTTTGGTATTAACCCTGTTGCAGATATAATAACTGGCAAAATTTTCCATTGGTGCATTATTTTGGTTGCTAACTCGCATTTTTAATTTTTTTCTGTATGAATTTTATCCAAGTTAGCTATGTTCGGTATAGCAACATCTAGTAAGCAAGTAACTTTTTCCTTTATCTTAACGAATACCATATCTGGGCGATTGTGATAAAGTTTTATCAGTTAAGATTGTTCTGTCCCAATATAGTTTGAATTAGTCATTCTCTAAGATAGTTGCGGGTTTATAATTGTAATATGGAGCTGTTTCATCTAGCAAGATATTTAGTTGCCAGGGTTTGGTGCAATATTTTAGCTACGCAGTCGTGTCGATGTTTATACTCTGTTGCAGCATATAAGTAGCATTCAGTCATAACATGTTGTATAGTTTCAGCAGTTTTTGCGCTTCTGCCACATATCGTTTCGTGTACCGTCCCTAACTACGTATTTCCGGTAATCGTTAGAAGCGATCACTTGGTCCTGAATGGACAGCAAATAACCTTCCATTTCTGTGTAAATGTTGTGAACTTCTATACAGCATTATGTTGTCCATATACACGAAATGAGAGAACGTATATATAGTATGCTTTATGTTAGCTCGATCCCTTTGCTTAACCAGTTTGCATGTTTATTAAATCCTTGAGTATTTCCCCACAGTGTTTGCCAGTACTATTCAATAACGTCGTTACTAGGGTACTTGCTGTTGTTATAGCTCCGCTTTTATCTACTACGGTAAAAATTTTTCGTAAACATGTTTTATTCTGTTGCTTTCTTTTTGTACATTACGTGTATCTTCTTGATCTTTTCGACAGTAGCTGTTCGTTGTTTTAAGGCATAAAGAAATCCTTCAAGGTATTTGTTATCCTCATTATATTTTGCATGTACTTTATAATTCCGTACTGTTTGATAGACGTTTTAAGTGAGTGTTTTTGTCAGGTTCTCCGATTTGTACTGCGTTACTTGATTAATTCTTTTTCTTAAGCTGATAATTCTAGTATTGAGTCTTACTAACCATTTAGTTTTAGTCTGCTTGTTTTATTTTGATACGAATTTTTGTTTATCAGTGTAGTGCCTTTAATTTTCCTTGTATTTAGCACAATAAGTAAGAGTGAACTCGTCACTAAGGCTGGTAATACTTTCTATATACTATGCTCTTCAGGACAAGCAATAGATTTTTACGTAGATTACAAGAAAACTTGCTTATAATTAATTGAATTGTTTGGTGGACTACTAAACGGGATGTAAGGATAGGGGGGTGCGAAGGGTTTCTGTGTTGGTCTACGGGCATTTGCCCTTTAATAGACTTACACGACAAACAGTACACTCTTAGAGGCAATTCTTTCCCCGTCCCCACAGGGGTATTATTATTATATTGCTATTGCTATTACTTATACTACTACTGTTACAGTTACTGTTACTGTTAGTGTTACTGTTACTGTTACTGTTACTGTTACTGTTACTGTTACTGTTACTGTTACTGTTACTGTTACTGTTACTGTTACTGTTACTGTTACTGTTACTGTTACTGTTACTGTTACTGTTACTGTTACTGTTACTGTTACTGTTAGTGTTACTGTTAGTGTTAGTGTTACTGTTACCGTTACCGTTACCGTTACCGTCGCCGTCGCCGTTTCCGTTGCCGTTGCCGTTGCCGTTGCCGTTACCGTTGCCGTTACCGTTACCGTTACCGTTACCGTTACCGTTACCGTTACCGTTACCGTCACCGTCACCGTCACCGTGACCGTCACCGTCACCGTCACCGTTACCGTTACCGTTAACGTTACTGTTACTGTTACTGTTACTGTTACTGTTACTGTTACTGTTACTGTTACTGTTACTGTTACTGTTACTGTTACTGTTACTGTTACTGTTACTGTTACTGTCGCTGTAGCTATCGCTGTCACTGTTACTATTACTATCACTATCACTGTCATTGTCACTGTCACTGTCACTATCACTATCACTATCACTGTCACTGTCACTGTCACTGTCACTGTCACTGTCACTGTCACTGTCACTCTCACTGTCACTGTCACTGTCACTGTCACTGTCACTGGCACTGTCACTGTCACTATCTCTATCACTATCACTATCACTATCACTATCCTATCGCTATCGCTATCGCTATCGCTATCGCTATCACTAACACTAGCACTAGCAATAGCAATAGCAATAGCACTAGCACTATCACTATCACTATCACTATCACTATCACTATCACTATCACTATCACTATCACTATCACTATCACTCACATCACTCATCACATCACATCACTATCACCATCACCATCACTATCACCATCACCATCCATCCTATCACTCATCACTATCATTATTACATCACTATCACTATTACTACCGCTACCGCTATCACTATCGCTGTCGCTATCACTATCACATCGTCTATCACTATCACTATCACTATCACTATAACTATCACTATCAATATCAATATCAATATCAATATCAATATCAATATCAATATCAATATCAATATCAATATCAATATCAATATCAATATCATATCAATATCAATATCAATCATCAACATCAATATCACCATCACCATCACATCACCATCACTCATCACTTCACCATCACTATCACTATCACTATCACTCATCACTATCACTATCACAATCACTATCACCATCACTATCACTATCACTATCACTATCATATCACTCACTATCACTATCACTATCACTATCACCATCACCATCACTATCACCTATCACCATCACATCACATCACTATCACATCACTATCACTATCACTATCACTATCACTATCACTATCACTATCACTATCACTATCCTATCACTATCACTATCACTATCATTATTACTATCACTATCACTATTACTACCGCTACCGCTATCGCTATCACTATCGCTGTCGCTATCACTATCACTATCGTCTATCACTATCACTATCACTATCACTATCACTATCACTATAACTATCACTATCACTATCAATATCAATATCAATATCAATATCAATATCAATATCAACATCAATATCAATATCAATATCAATATCAATATCAATATCAATATCAATATCAATATCAATATCAATATCAATATCAATATCAATATCAATATCAATATCAATATCAATATCACTATCACTATCACTTTCACTATCACTATCACTATCACTATCACTATCACTATCACAATCACTATCACTATCACTATCACTATCACTATCACTATCACTGTCACTATCACTATCACTATCACTATCACTATCACTTCACTGTCACTAACGCTATCACTATCACTATCACTATCACTATCATTATCACTACCACTATCACTATCATTATCACTTCACTGTCACTAACACTATCACTATCACTATCACTATCATTATCACTACCACTATCACTATCACTATCACTATCGCTATCGCTATCACTATCACCACTATCACTATCACTATCACTATCACTATCACTATCACTATCACTATCACTATCACTATCACTATCACTAACACTATCACTATCACTATCACTATCACTATCACTATCACTATCACTATCACTATCACTATCACTATCACTATCACTATCACTCACTATCACTATCACTATCACTATCACTATCACTATTGATTACTATTATTAGTCCGTTACTCGTACAGTTCAGACCTGTTTACGTGCGTCCTGAATTTAATTAGATACGTTATTAAATAATTAACTTAAAATTTAATACAGTTTTTGTGTTTCTAACTATATATATTTGAACATATATTAATATAAATTAAGTGTACTCACTGTAGTGAGGTTATCGAAGCCGAGGAGGTTAAACGTTACGGATGCAATGAGAACTATCCCTTTGCATGTTCTCTATCCGAAAGAACGCTTCGTAGCAAATCAAAAACTTGCATGGCGGTGTAATTATTATAGAGACATTAAGTCAATTGGACTGTCTGCTTCACAAACAGAAGCTAATTTAGTAAATGAGCTGGCAGGTTTAAGTGTTGATATTAATCCAACATTGAAATAATTTTTAACGAATATTACCGCTTCTATGCAATCCATTCATGAAACGTTAAAGGAAATAGTGCAGGAAAATAAAACCTTAAAAGAGGGAGTCAGATCGTTAAAACACACAATAAAATTAAAAGATAAACAAATTGAATCTCTTTGTACGCGTGTCAGTATTTTGGAGCAATACTAAAAGAGGAAGTTTATAAAAATTCATGGTGTCAAAAAATCAACAGAATCATCTCCCGAAGATGTTAAATGAAATTTTAGAATAGGCTGTTATAACACGGAATACAGACACTTATCTCAAATAGGCTTACAAAAAACTGATTTGCTTCTTGCAAAAATTAAAAAACAAGGGTGACAAGCACAAGCTAATCAAGCAAGGACGTTTATGGTGGCGTACTTTAAATGAGCAAGAAAAGAATTCTGAGAGTAAATTATTCATTACCGACTGACTTATTTATGGACGAAGAATAATTTTTAAAGAAGCAAGAAAGAAAGCTTATATGCACAATTACAAATTTGTCTGAGTAAAAAACGGTAACATTTTTATTAAAAAGGACGAAAACCGTAAATTAGTAAGCATTGAGACAAATGCATTATTTGAAATAATGTATTGACAAATAAGGTTACCTTGAAACATTCAAATAGAATATTAAATTTTTACTTAAAGTAGATTACTTTCTCACATCAAAATAAACAATCTTTTTTTCTGTTTTAATTTTACCTGATATTTTTAACATTTTCGTTTAAAATTAAATAAACATGATCAAGGCATACAAATAGAAAATAACGTAATAAACTTTAAAAATTGTTCAAACTTGAATTGAATGAAAATTATTCGCCCAAACTGAACAATCGTCAATCAGTATTTTCCACCTTAACGTAAGATCATTAAAAAAATATTTTGAAGAACTTTTACTGTTATTTACCATTTACGAGCTGGATTTAATATTGTTATCCGAAATAAATCTAACCCCTCGAGATAAAATGAAGTTTAAAGTGGAAAATTATAGTTGCGTGATGAAACACAGACAAAACATTAGGGGTGGAGGACTAGCTTTATATGTTAAAAACATTATTGCTTATGAGATGTCGCAATTACATCCGGTAGAATGTGAATACAATAATTTCGTTATAAAACTTTCTGAATTGAGGAACCAATTGCAAGTATTATTTATATATAGGCCACCAAATAAAAACGCAAAAAAAATTTATTACAAAAATTGGCTTTGAAATAGACAAATGTAGTAGTAACAATATGGTCGTAATTGGAGATATGAACATAAACTTATTAGACCAAAAAAATTCACTTGTCTCTCAATACTAAAATAAATTGATTGGAAGAGGGTTCGCGTGCGCAATAAATGACACCACAAGTGAAGAAATAAAGGAGGGTATTACACGAAGATCGCATATTCATTCTATCCAATTTGAGTTAAATCAGCAGTTGTACACCACATTATATCTGATCACCTTCCTATATGCTTAAAACTATACGGGAAAAAGATAAATCTCTCAAGTTGTACGAAATATCAAGTTACAATAAAGTGTAAACAGAAAAACCTACGAACTGCAATAAGGAATGCAAATTGTAATGACCAAGAAGATACTAATGTCAACAAGTTTTTAAAAAACATTGAAAACGGTTTCAAACGGATATACGAAAAAATAAATATACCGCTTCGCCTAAAACAAATAAAAGGAGCATCGGGAAGGACTGAGTTACAGAAATTTTGTACAACAAAATTGGCGAAAGAGATATCCTTTTCATAAAGTGGAAATCTTTCCCCTACAATGAAAATCTAAGAGAAAAACTTCGTAAACAATGAAATTCGTACTACGAAAAATAATTATTTTAGAAACAGAATATTAAACAACGCAAGTAATACCAGAAAAAGACAAAATCAAAAACGTCGACAGAAAAATTATAACATTATTAGGTGCAAAACAGGACACAAAGTAACTAAATTTGCGGAAGTCTACCAACAACAAATTGAAATCCTAGTAAAAACTTGTCAACATGATATTGTAGTGAATAATAAAGAAGGTGACCTCAACAGTAATTTATACATACCACTATCAAATGAACATGATGTTCAGAAGATTATTCTAGGATTAAGTACCAAAAAATCTCCAGGAATTGATAACATAAGAGCAATAGATTTAAAAAACAACATTAATATATTCAAAAGAACTATATCTTAACTTATAGAGTGAGGACTTTATGCAAAATGCATATCGCTTATTTTTTTATAGTTGAAGAATATCGTTTTGTTTTTAGACGAATTGCACTAAATGCAATCATTTGACATTAATTAATTTTTGCATATTTCGCCAAATACTGCATATATTGCAATTTTATGCATATTTTGCCTTTTTATTCATAATTAACATATATTTCGCATTTTTTCGATATCTTCCAAATTCGCTTTAAAATGCATTATTCTAACTTATTTTAAATTTTGTTATTGTGTCTAACTAAGAAATCTATTTTTATATGAATAAGACAGGTTTAAAGAAAGATTATTACCTGCAGTTAAGTGCATCGTTAATACTTCCGGATTATGAAGTTTCAATGCCGCTATTTCGTAGTATTTGAAAATTCCAATGGTACCTAAGTAGATAGTTAAATCATTGATTGAGGGAATTCCCGCAATCAAGGGTTAAAGTTATTTGGACTTTTTCAAGGTAAGTGTTTAGTTAGTTAATCCTTCTTGAAAATAATTTGAGAGTAACGGACAAAATGCAAAATTTTAAACATTCTTTGGGCGAAGACGTAACTGAATGGTACGGCTTTGTTAAGTGAACTTCAAGATGCCGAAAGTTAAAAATAGTTTAGTTCAAGTATGGATAAAAATATATCCGAGCTACGTCTGGATGATGAAAAGTGTTTTGCATAGCCTGTGGAAAAATAGTAAGTACCATTACATATTTTTAATTGATTTCGTAAATTAAACCCTTATTAATTGATGTAGGTTATTGAATTCACCGTTTTATCAGTTTTTAAACGCAATTAGATACTTATTTTTAAAATTAATTTTTCCTTAGATCATGTGCGAAAGGAAATCTCAAGTTACACAGCACATTGAAACCTCTCTTCATAAAAGAAAATTAGAAACATTTAAGAAAACAAAAGTTTGTCAGACACCTTTGCGCCAGTCGTTGTTTCAAGAAACGGCCAAAAGAAATGCACAAGAGGAATTTAATTTCGAATTGTGTAGTGCACTTGTTAAAGCCAATATTCCATTAAAGAACTTGCAAAATCCTAGTTTTAGGTCATTTTTAGAAAAAATTTGTAAAAAGCAAGTGCCAGATGAAAGCACGCTTCGAAAAAGGTATATTAATGATGTATATCTTGAAACTATGGGGCATATAAAGAAAATTACAAAAAATAAATATCTTTATTTTATAGTAGATGAAACTACAGATTGTTGCGGGCGATATGTTGCAAATTTAATGATTGGTTATTTAAGTGAGGCGCAGTCTAGTATATCATATTTAATCGCTTCCAAAGTTCTTGAGAAAACCAATCATGCAACAATACTTCGCTTTATAAACGAAGCTTTTATGCAATTTTTTATTCCTGATATTGTTGCAACAGATAAAATAGTTTTAATGCTGTCTGATGCAGCACCGTATATGGTAAAAGCTGGACAGCAATTAAAATTATTTTATGAAAATTTAATACATGTAACATGTCTCGCACATGGTATTAAAAGAGTAACAGAAACAATTCGTAATCAATTTCCATTAGTAAATAGTTTAATAAGTAGTATAAAGAAAGTGTTTTTAAAAGCTCCGTTACGAATTCAATTGTACAAAGAAAAGTTACCTAATATTCCTCTACCACCAGAGCTTGTGATTACGCGTTGGGGTACTTGGTTAAATGCAGCTCTTTTTTATGCAGATCATTTGGAAAAAATAAAGGAGTTAGTTTTAGAAATTTCTGATAATTCAAGTACTTACGTTCAAAAAGCTCAATCCATTTTAAAGAAAACACAATTGCGCAATGAGCTGGCATTTATAAAAGCAAATTACTATTTTGTAAGTTCAACCATGGCTAAATTCGAAACGGAAGCATTGTCATTAAATGAATATATGCAAATAATTAATAAATTTCAACAGCTGATTTCTGCTGTTTCAGGAAATGTTGGTAAAACTATTTCTAATAAATTAAATGAAATTTTACAAAAAAACAGTGGATATCAGTTGTTACTAAAAGTTAATAATAAAGTTCTGAAACTTGAGGAAAATTCCGATGATCTTGTTATAAATTTAGATTTGGCCATATTAGCCGCATTAAAATATGCACCCATAACTTCTGTGGATGTAGAAAGAAGTTTTTCTTTGTACAAAAACATATTATCGGACAGACGACAAAATTTTCTGCCCGAAAACTTGGAAAAATATTTAGTTATAAATTGTTTTGCAAATAGTAATGAGAGGGTGTAATCTTTATAAATCTGTAGCGTATAAGTAAATATGTAATTTTTAAATAACACATAATTTTAAAATAATGTTAAAATAATAATTGCTTTGTAAGTAGTAATGACAGGGTGCAGTTTTTATAAATGTATAGTGTATAAGTAAATATGTAGTTTTTAAATAACACATAATTTTGAATGTTAAAATAATAAGTTTGTATGCAATTTATCTTTTTCCTATTAAAAAATTACAAGCATATATACTTTTTTTATATATTAATGTTATAATTTGGAATTAACACAGGTAAATAGAAGATTCAATATTTATGCATATTTTGCATATTTTGAATTGATAATGCATTTTTGATGCATATTTTAAGGTTTTTAAGTGCATATATATGCACATATTTCGGCATTTTATAGTGCATAAAATCCGCTCTCTACTTATAAACGTATCATCAAAGCAAGGTATTTTCCCGAAAGATCTTAAAACATCAATATTGAGACCAATATATATATATATATATATATATATATATATATATATATATATATATAGTATAAGAAAGGACAAGCTTCGAACTTTAATAATTACCGACCAATCAGTATACCTTCAACAATTGACAAAATAATTGAAAATTACGTCGCCGTATACCTAAAAAATTATTTAAATCAAAATAGTGTTATAAAACCCAAGTATGGATATCAGCAACGCAAGAACACAGAACAATTTTTATCATGTGTAACAGGCTACATCACTGAACAACTAAACCACAATAAATATGTGATAGCAGTGTTCATTGACTTAAGCAAATCGTTTGACACTGTTGGCCATGGAATATTAATAAACTTTATGAGGAAATATGGCACCATAGGAAAGCAACTTGATTGGTTCAGAAGCTATCTACGTAAACGTGGTCAAGGTAGAGTGCAGAAAAGTTGATAAAATATGGAATGCCACAAGGTAGCCACTTAGGTAATATCATGTTTTTACTATATATAAACAGCATATTGGAGGTTGTTAAGCACGTGAATCTGTACATGTATGCGAATGACGCCAATTTAATGTACGCACATAATGATATAGAAATACGCCAAACCGTAATACAACAACAGCTAGACAACAATATGCAAGTGGATGCATGGTAGAAAACTGTATCCTAATCAATATAAAACTGCAGTAATGGTATTCTCTGTATCACATACGCCAAAAATTGGCTTAGGAAATATTAATATGACAAATATGATTATTTGAACAACTAGAATGTAAATGTATACAACTTAAATAAATACGTGAATTAAATTACTTAGGTCTACTTTTGGATTCAAAACTCACATGTAATAAACATATTGATTACATAAACACCAAATTAATGAAAATAACAGGAATCTTCTATTTGTTAAGAACTTGTACAAAGAAAAAGACGCTTGAAGTGATATACAAAGCACTTATACAGGGTGGCTCATTAGTCTGTGGACGGCAAATAACTTAAAAAGTATTAGAGATAGAGAAAAACGTTCTTCACAAAAATTGTACAGTTTTTAGAGATGCACAATCGGGAAATATTAGTAAGTATACAGGGTCGTCCAAAAACGTTTGACATACCAAAAATATCATTTTTTTTAGTGACGCGCCCATATCTATTTTTAAATTCTAAAAATATACGGTTGTCATACCTTATATCGAATGGTTTAATAGATATCTTTATTTTTTTATGCGTGAACAAGAATATCTATTTTAAAATTTCTCAATTTTTTCAAATATTGTAATATTGCATATTTGGAATCAGCTATCTTTCGTGATTTTAAAAATGTATGCGTTTAATAATTATACCGTAAAAATCAGAAGTTATGCCATTATTTTATGGAAATTGCAGTAAGTTGAATATTAATACATGTTAAACTGTTTCAAGTTTTAAACAGAACTCGTATGCATGTAAAGAATCGATGAAACAAGTCTGAAAGAGATAGACTTTAATTAAAATAAACAAGTGAAATCCAAAATGCAACCCTGCACTATAAATTTAATATAAAGTCATTACTAAAATAAACTTTTACTCCAACCAACCACGTAAATAAGACGCTATATTGTGACAGTATTTCGTACCAAAAGTGGCTGATTTCGGGATTCTTCGGGTCTCCATGGCAACTGTGTGAATGACGTTTGTGGGTTTTTATTACTTCAATAAACAAAAATTTTCGCATGTTCATCGCAAACGACGTTTTCAGTTATAAATTATATTTAATATATTTTTTCTTTCTATTTTAATTTTAAGCAAGTGTAAGTTTATTTAAATGTTTTAAGTGAAAATCTTCTAAAACACAAATCAACTTTTGCTGTTGCCGGTGGCACTATCTATCTTCACATTATTTCACTATCTGCCACATTTGAATTAAATTTATGTAGGTGAAATCTAATGAATATTAATTAAAAACTACACGGTAATTTTTTTTTTCACTAAAAAGTAGAATAATACTCATTTTGTATAAAATGTGTATTATGTATGATACTTTACCACAAATGTAGTGAACTACAAATAAATGACTGAATGTAACGGTAAAGGTGGCTGGAGAAAAAAAATTATGTTTTATTCGTACAAAAAATGCATTCACGGGACTTGGAAGGTTGGTGGACTACGCTTCGCAACTTTCTTCCTCGTCCCGAAAATTGACATTTTTTGTACTAATGAAACAAAAAACTATTTGTTGGACAAATCAAGCTTAGTAACTAATTGAACTAATCGAAATTAGGTACTAGTTAGCAAAGCAAAAAAGAGTTTGAAAAAGGAATAGCAAAAAATTGGGTGTATTTATAACTACTGAAGTAAGCCTTCAAAATGTAAATCAATGTGAATAGTAAGCCTTGGATAGCCATATTGGCAAACATTAAAACTAAATAAAATGAAATAAAGTCTGTCACTTTGGTTCATTGGCATTTAAAATTCGTAAATTTTCTTTAAGTTTTCTTAGTTAGTTAGATAGTTAAGCTTGTTAGAAAAATGTAGTTTGATAAAAGTGATTTAATTGACATGATTTTTATACTGGGTAAGTGTCAGAAAAATTGTTTATTATCCAGCAGAGTTTACAAGGAAAGATTTTCCAATAAACTAAGATATCCAAGAGAAGAGTCGTTTAGAATCCTTTTGGAACGTTTTGAACGAACTGGAAATGTTAGTTACGAAAAACATGAAAGAGTGAAACCTGTGACGTATGAAGAAAATAAAACGATTATGACGGCAGTTATTGAAAATCTTCACACAAGTAGTCGTCAATTAAGTACTGACCTCGACATCTGTCGTACCTCAATTCAAAGAATAATTAAAAAAAAATAAGTTTCACCCCTACCATATACAACTTCACCAGGAGCTTTTGGATGCTGATTATCAAAAAGTAATAACGTTTTGCCAGTGGATACAAGACCAACTTGCCGATCAGGTTAATTTTTTCCAACGAAGAAATATTCCATAAAAATGGAACTGTAAATAAGCATAATTTCCATTATTACTCCGACCACAACCCACATATTATGATGAAGCCAGGCAGCCAACATAAATGGTCTCTCAACTTATGGGTTGGAATTTTAGATGGATACCTTATTGGACCCTATTTTTTTTAAATAATTTAATTGGTGCTCTTTACTATGAATTTTTAAGTACTCAACTTTTTGCTCTTCTTCAACATGTTCCGGTGCATATTGCCGAAGAGATGTGGTTCCAGCAAGATGGTACTCCCCCTGATTTTACAAGAAACGTTAAAGAATGGCTAAATCAACAATTTTCTAGGAGGTGAATAGGTCGAGGGGGCGCTATAAACTGGCCAGCACGCTCTCCAGACCTTATACCACTGGATTTCTTTTTATGGGGATACTTGAAAGAAATTGTATACAAAGCAATTCCAACAGCAAAAGATGATATGAAAATGCGCATTCGTAATGCATTCGCATCTATAACGGCAGTTGTACTTCAACGTGTCAAAGAATCATATTCTAAACGCATCAACAAATGTTTGCTACAACGCGGAAGACACTTACTTCAGTAGTTATAAGTACACCTAATTTTTTGCTATTCCTTTTTCAAACTTTTTTGTTTACTTAGGACCTAATCTCGATTAGTTCAATTAGTCACTTAAGCTTGATTTGTGCAACAAAAGTTTATTTTAGTAATGACCTTATTTTAAATTTATATTGCAAGGTTTCATTTTGGATTTAACTTGCTTATTTCAATTAAAGTCTGTCTGTTTCAGACTTGTTGCGCCGATTCTTTACATGCATACAAGGAGTTCTGTTTAAATCTCATTAAACCTGAAACAATTTAACATGTATTAATATTCAACTTAATTGCAATAAAAAATGGTCATATCCATAAGTCATTCGATTTAAGGTATATTTTTTTTAACCGTATACTTTTAGAATCAGGAAAAAAACCGAATTTAAAAATAGAAAAATATATAGGGTGTTTCATTAAAAAAGTTATATGTTTGGTATGTCACACGTTTTTGAACGATCCTGTATAGTTACTAATATTTTCCGACTGTGCATCTCTAAAAACTGCACAATTTTTATGAAGAAAGTTTTTCTGTATCTCTAATACTTTTTAAGTTATTTGCCGTCGACGCACTAGTGCAGTAACAGTCTGGGGATGTGATGACTTTACGCGTTTGGGAAAGCTGGACCCATTACAATTAAAAATACTGAAGATAGTTAACAACAATAAGAAACAAGAAAAGAAAAATTTATTAAAAAATATGAATACACTTACACCAAAAAACTATTACAAATATCAAAATCTACATATTTATTTTGGAGATAATGAATACAAAATGCAAATGAAACACCAATGCAACACAAGACAAGTTATCTACACAGTGCCTTATTACTTTAATAAATATGGTGAAAGGTCTTTAAAATGTGCAGTTCCAAAATTGCATAATTCGTTAACTGTCAGAAGTTAGGTGCATTAAAAAAGTAAGTGAGTTTAAACGAAGAGTGAAACGGTGGCTAATTAATTTAAATTAGTACCTTATGTTCTTGTATACGATGCTTTTTTAATTTTTTTTTTCTCGCTTTCTTCGAAAGACCGAAATACAAACAAAAACAAATTGATAGGGATGAAACAATTTATCTTAATATTGTGTCATTGCTTAATATTAAATGCTTATTTAACTAAGATTTGGAACCTGATTTGGAATGTAATTATTTAAAACAACTCATTAAAAATTACTTTTTTTTCCACTTCTCAAGATTAATTAGGAATACTTTTGTTACATTTTTTACAAATTTTCATTTTTTTCCATTTTTCCGAATTGTATTTTAAAAACCTATTAGTACTTCTTCCCTTTTTGATTTTTAAGAATATGCTTGTTTCTTTTTTTTATTCTTAGAATGAAATTGCTTACGTTAGAAAAATATTATATTTTATTTTCAAATTTCAACACAAAACAATATATAAACAATTGATAAAATTATAACACGGAACTCTCCTATAAGTAGTTTCTACTTGGTGGGACCGAATAATGTATATATTTTGAAAATAAACCATTCAACTATTACTATTACTATGATTAATTATTGTATTACTGACTGGTGTTTCAATAATTTTTAATACAAAATATTCATTATCAAACCTTTAACTAATTTGTGAGTTAAAAAAAGCTGTAGTGAATATTGATCATAAAAAAACTCAAATTATAAAAATAAAGTAACTGAATTAAAATCTAACAAAGAAAGTAAAATGGGTAGTTTTAATGCAATTCCTACGTAATCGCAACTTTAATAGAATTAATTTCAGAGAAAATGAACGAATTAAAAACAGTAGTAGAAGAAAGCCTTTAAGAAAACGAAATTTTCAAAGAAGCAATAAAAATACTTAGAAATACAATTGAAAATAAGGATCAACAATTTGAGGAATTAATATCACGAATCAGTTATATTTAACAGAAAA
>JARFJB010001945.1:72500-95000 GCA_036346205.1 Vesta saturnalis
AATTAAAGAACAAGCAACATTATACAGTTCAAATTCACATCCATCACGGCTTCTCGTTTAATATTGAAGGTCGTGACAATGCGAAGCCATAAATGTTATGCTTACTATTTTTCTATTGGTTTTGTCGTTACTTATTATAAATAATTCACCTATTAAATATGCTTATTCAAGAAAACGTGTTGTTTGTTTCCACTTATTGCTGGCTTTCACTCACCATCTACACACGTGAGAAAAAATGGTTGCATACTCTTGACTCATTAAAATTGGCAAGTTGTGATTCTGACATTGTAGTTTACATCGATAGTAGCTCCCCCACAGGTTGGAAAGTGGTCCATTACTGACCGCCTCATCTCATTACTGTCTCCTTTTTTGTTATTACTGACCGCTTAAAGTAAACCCGTAGAATCATTCACTTTTACACCCTTTAAAGGATTAGAAAAGCGGTATGTTACAAACTGATTGTGAATAAAGTTTTTTTTTAATTGTTGACTATTAATACTTAAAGCAAATTAATTAATGGTAATAATTCTTAAATAGGCATAATAAACATTTAAAGTGTAAGATTTATCTTAATCTGAGTGAAGCATTCGTTTTTTAGCATTCTGTCAAAAAGATTTAGTAAATCCATACAATAAAATTAAATTTGTTCTTCTTATTTACATTTAATGTTGAAATTAATTGCGTTACATTTTTCAGGAACTTAAAATATGCAGCTGTTGCTCACCTTTACAAGTTATTTTTAGCTACTGAAAATAAAAAAAAGATTGCATACAGCTTTTAAAATTGATAAAAATAACTCACTGTGCTCATTTGCACGTATGCCAAGATCTTGTTACATTCAGGAATTTTAAACCGGTAATTTACGTACAAACACTTAGTTAAACATGTTAATTTAAGTCATTTTACATAATAAGGATATGCTGATCACATGCAGTTATTAAATATAAATTATTTTTGAATTAAGCTTGTAAAGTCAACACTTGTACATTTTTGTATAAATTTCTAATGGTATTGGCCGACTGTATAGACAATAAGTTTATGAAAATAAAGAAAATGTTACTGTACATTGTTAGAATAACTTAACGCTAAGGTACCATGAAATATTTAAGCTTTTTAGGAAAAAATACCGATTAATACTTGAGGGGTTACAAATATATTCTATTAAGCCATTAAATAGCAGTGAACTCACAACCTTTGACAACCTTAAACATATTCAAGCCATTGACCTTTGGCAGATTATATTTAGGTAAATTACAAATTGAAAAATTGTGTTATTTTGACACGTATTTTTTTATTTACTGATTAAGTATACTAAAATTATGCAGTGTTTTGTTGTTTCCAGAAAAACCTAAAATTGTCAACACTACAGATATTTGTATCTTTGTGTTTCATTATTGTATTATTAAACTAACATCAAAGCAACAAAATTTTAAGGAAGAAGATTTGTCGGTAAAATTTTCTACAAAACACTTTGTCGTTTCCCGAGACAAATTATCTATATCTATTTACGGTTTATCTGAAAGAAACTTAAATTTTATTTGCAAAAAATTGCTCACAATATATTTTTGATGAGACTATTTTCACAATAACTATTGCTCATTGAATACAGTAATGAATAAACTTCATAAGACCTTATTTCTATTTTAATAACGAAATTAGAACTAAATATTTACATATTAAATTTAATAAAACAATAACAGGTGCAAGCGTAATTTGAACATTTTATCACATCAACAATTATATTAAACTACTGAACTATACTGTTTGCGAAACAGTGTTCTAAGAAAAATTAAAATTGGAGCTTGATTAATATATTTCTTGTTTTTTCAAATATTTGCTGAGATAACTGATCTATTAGCTGCGTTTCACTAGGCGTGGTCACTATTTTAATACAGTTGTTTCAGGGACATTGTAATGCACGCAGTGGCGTAGCCAAGGTGTGTGTCCAGGGGGTCGGGATCACCTCTCCGCGTCCAAAAAAATGAAAAAGTGTCTACTAATTTGCTGATTTGGAACCTTGCATGTGTAAGTCCTGAAATGCCAATGGAATCGGTGCCCTTGCACCGAGCGGCAAATGTTAAGGGCAGCAATTTGACTGTTAGAATGCATATTTTTGAGACATATTTTATTTAGGAATTTTAGATACAAAGCAGTTGGAAAAGAACTGACTGTTAGACATTTGTGGTCCAATCTAATTAAAAAGACAAAACAATGTTATATTATAGATCCAAATTAGACTTTCATTTAATTCAGTAATTGGCGATGCATCTTCAATTACCATCCCATTACTAACGGGCTAGCTGTTTTATTATGGACATTCAAGAAATATATATTATTTCATTATTGTAAAAATCTGTTCTCTATCCTTTAAAAAAGCAACAGATAAGAACTTATAATTCTTACATTTCTGTCGATTCCTGAAAATCAAACGATAAAGATTATCGCGCCCTCTGGATTTTACCTGTTCAACATGTTTTTCATACCCCCTTTATAGAAGCAAAGACAAACACTTATTTCCTTTATTCATGCAGTTACTGTGTTCTAGAAAAGTGCAATTAATTTTTAAGGTCTTTACACACTACTAACAGAATCCAATGTAGGTCTTTGCCGCACGTGTACGGCAAAGTGCAATGTTAATCAAATGATATTTACTTTGCGTAGCCAGGTACGCAAAGTTACCATAGTGCGCATGTGCTGACTTTTAAACATGAAACACGTCAGCTGTTCCCCTGTTTGATTATTATTTCCTAACCTAACATTGCTATCATTAATAGTGAGTTTTAGTTAGGCTATATAAGAGTTGTAAAAACTTAAGTAAACTTATTTAATAATGGAAATAAGTCATAGTAAAGTTGAATGTGACAATACTCCTCCACAAATAATTCAAACTGCAAAAAATGTAGCAATGAACTTATCACCTTCTAAGCCGCAGGAGAAATATTAAAGACAGTATGAACAATGTCAATCATGGTGCAGTGAAAATGATGTTCATAAAATATCAGAGAACGTTTTAATTGCATATTTTGATGAAAAAAGTAAGGTAATGAAATCAAGTACCTTCTATGCTGAAAGGTACAATTCATGTAAAGAATGACATAGATATAAGTAATTATCAAAAATTAATAGCATTTGTGAAACGAAGAAACGTTGATTCCAAACCTAAAAAATCTAAGACCCTGTCTAAGGATCAGATCGTAACATTTTTAAAAGAAGGCCCTGGCAATACACATTTACTAAAAAAGGTAATTTTAATATTTGGAGTTGCTGGCGGGTGTAGAAAAAATGGACTGACAAATATGACAATACATGATGTTGAGGATAAAGATGATTGTTGCAAAAATTCCAATTAACAAAAACTCAAACTAGTCGGGCGTTCACTATATTTAATGACAATCAGCATAGTGTGGATTACTTGTCAATTTGTAGGAAATATCTTAATTTACGACCCCCTAATACTCCCATACCCCATCTTTTCTTAAGGTACAATAAGGGAGTTTGTGTAAAACAATCTGTTGGCACGAATTGGATAGCAAAAATTCCACAAGGAATAGCCACGTTTTTTTAATTTAGAAGACCCAACCTTGTACAATGGGCACTGCTATGGACGCACATCGGCTACGCTGCTAGTGGAGGGAAGAGAGGATCTACTGCAGCTTAAACGTCACGGGGGATGAAAAAGCTCGACAATAGCCGAAGGATATGTTGAGGAATCAATGAGTAACAAAATTGTTACTGCTAAAAAGATTCTGGGACAGTCACAAGAAGCTCCGATAGTATACAAGGCAAACCAGTTTCAACAGCATTCTGCCTCAACTTCTGAATTCTGGAATCATGATTAAAGATTGTCAAAATTGTACATTTACTATAAGTATAGTAAACAATAAGTAGTTAGAATAGATATGTTCAACAATATAACTTCATATAATTAATGTTGTATTAAATTAATAATTATTAAGTACTTTTATTGTATTTTATTATGTTTTATTGCAATAAAATACTGTATTAAAAACATTTATTTTATTTCTCCAAAATTTTAAAAACGAAACATGTAACACATAGTATAATTAAGGTTGACAGCAAGCGTAGGAAAAATCTTATGTGCAACACGAGCGCACAGTGTCTTTGCTACATTCGAGAAAATTGTCAAACGTTTCTCTCATGCAGCAAAGTGCCACTTTGCGCACATGTTGCACAAATAGCTATATATGTTATTTATATGTAGAGTAAACTGAAATATTTTTATTTTTTTAATTTTTCTGAATGAAGTCCATTTTTCTATTTTTAAACTTAAATTTTAGGTGGCAAATACGAATACAGCAAACTTTTAATTTGGAATTTGTATTGATTGATAATTGACTTTTGATCTGAAAATATTTTTTACAAGTGACTGAATTCGTAACAAGCGAAGTTAGATCCGCGCACACGTAATAACGATACAACTATTATTAATTTTTTTTATTTCAAAAAATATTCAAAATGTATTTCCTCCTCCACTTTCATGCTTGCAAAGAAGTAAAAAATCACCTCAAATGGAAAAAAATATCTCCTAAAGGTGGGAGTTCCACAAAAATCAAGGATACAGTGTAAAGTGTCAGTGTTTTTTTTTCTTTATGGTTCACGTACTCTTTCTACAATTAAAACCTTATTTTTATCTTTTGTATTTAGAGTGCAAAATGAAGTAACTGTTACACATAATTTAGCTATTGACTGTAACAGTATTTACGGTGATTGAGCATTAAAACACTTTGTTAATAATTTATTGTAGAATTTCAGATGGGCGTACAACGCTATCTGATGCTCAGTATAAAAGAAAAAGGCTCGAAAAGCAATCGTAAATTGATAAACAGGCAGGGGGTTTACTGAACTACCTAGAAACTAAGAAAAAAGAGGTTGACACCTAGAGTTGTTACAAGCTGGAACCGGTAACGACACAAATCTAGAAGAACCCACTCCGCGAGCTTCTAAAGGAAAATACACAACCTGTGGTTATCTCAGATTCCGATCCAGGATCATGGACATCTAGTTTATCAGACGCTGAAAGATGTTTTTTAGTAAAAGAGGGGTTACCTAAACCATTAAAGCGCTATAAGTATCCACAGTTGATAACAACGGTTGAAAATTCAGTCCGCATTATTACATGAAAACATTGAAAAATGGCGAAAAAGTACTGCACAATATTCCATTATAAAAAACTGTGTATATTGTGTTTGCTGTAAACTTTTTAGTTGCTCTTTTAGTTCTCTTTCCACTGAAAGATTTACACTTTGGAGTCATCCAAAAATCACGTTCAATGCCAATTGTCCTGGAATGAATTTAGTCAGCGATTACAATCTTCTAAAACTATTAACAATGAATCCCAAAGGCTTATTGCTGCAGAGACAAATTATTGGTATGAGGTGCTTCTACGCATTTTGTCATAAAAATGCTTGCTCAAAATTGTTTAGTCGTTAGGGGTACCCGCGACAAACTTTATGATTTTAATAATGTAAATTTTTTACAAATCATTAAACTCTTAACTCAATTTGATCCAATAATGGAAGAGCATGTTCGCAGAACGCATAAAAAACAGGAAGCTAAAGTTCACTATCTTGGAACAGATATCCAAAACGAACCGATTTATCTTTTATATTCACATATACGGTATGCGCCATAATATACGGTACTGGATTTCGCACAGCCCGCATGCGCATGCTTGCGCGTCCGCGTACTGTTGCATCGCCATTTTGCGTTGCTAGTTGTATAACGAACGTTGCGCTCTGTGGTTGGAAGTGACAATGGGTCTCGCAACGGAAGAAAAAGTGTTCATAGTGGAATATCATTTTCACTCGTATGCAAATGGTTATCAAGGCGGGCCGAGTTTAAAGTTAGTAGCGGAACAATATCGTGAAGCGAAGTCTTCGGCGAACATCCCTGAAATTAAACATCAGCAATACGTCACTTCGTCGATTGTTTAAAGACTTAGGCGGATTTCCGTACCGAATACAGGTTGGACAACGATTGACGGAGCAAGATGGGCATGTCAGGATTGAATATTGTGCACGATTTTTGGCCTTTCCAGGACGAATAATTTCTCTACCATTCACATTCCCCGACCTGACACCACCTGATGCTTATGTATAGGGAATGCTAAAGGAGACAATTTTCAGCAGTCCAGATCCATCCAAAGCTGTGCCTGCATTACGTCGGAAGATCGTCTTGTTTTTCAGGACTCTGAAGCAACCTATGTTCCAAAATATGTTTCCAAATCTACGTGATCGTTATAACACTGTCTACAGCGAAATGGAGCACATTCTGAACATTTACAGTATCATCCCGATAACTAAACAATATCCATAACAGTAACATAGTCTTCCAGTACTGTATATTTTGGCGCATACAACAATCTAACTCTAGCGTGCACTCCTGATGTCAGTAAGATAGAACAAATGACACTTTTAGTTAGATATGTGTCTATTGGCAAATATAACCCCAATGAGGTTATTAAGATTAATGAAACCTTTTTAGGCTTCCTTCCAGTTGAGAGATCGACAGGACAAAAACTTTTAAATGTAATAATTGAAAAACTTGTAACAGTGGGATTAAATTTGCAGGATATGAGAGGCCAGGCTTACGACAACGGAACCAATATGAGAGGTGATAAATCAGGGCTACAGTTTAGAATAAGGTCGATGAATATACGAGCATTTTACTTGCCATGTAGTAGCCACTCATTAAATTTAGTCAACGATATGGCAAAAATTTACTTGTTTTTTACTGCGTTAACCTTTAGATGGGCCGTATTATTAAAATATGTTAAAAGACTAACTCTAACACCACTGAGCGATGCTCTTTGGAAAAGTCGAGTGGAAGCTCTAAAACCCTTAACTTATTAATTCGGAAGTATTTACGATGCTTTATGAAGTATTTATGACGATACTGAAATTGACACTTCTATAAGAGAAGATGCTTCTGGCCTGATGCACTATATTTAGTTAATTTAAATTTAGTGTTTATGCTCTACTGTAATTTGGTATACAATCTTAAATTGTAATAATCAGATCAGCAAGCTACTACAGACTAAAGACTATGCTTTATCATCTGCTATCGAGCTAATAAAAAATTGTACATTTTTTTCAAGCATCTTCGTTCGGATGAAGCTTTCAATAAACTCGCTGACGTTATTAACATCCCAGTTGATTTCGAGACACAGAGTTCGACGAAAAACTGTTAACTTTCTTTACGAAGTGCGCGATGATCCGGTCGCAGGTCCCAAATTAAAATTTAAAATAGGGTTTTATTTTTTACAATAAATCAAGCGATTAATGCATTAGAATCCGGATTTGATTTGATGAAAACATACAGCAATCATTTTCAATGTTTGTTCAACATGCATGATTTGAAAAATTTACCTAATTTAATTAAATATTGTAAGGATTTGGAAATACTATTGATCTGACTGATGGTGAATCGGCGATGTGAACGCACTTGAGCTAATAAATGAAATAGAATCCGTTTTAGGGTATATAAATGCAAAACAACATTTAATGTTTACATAATCCTTGTTTTGCCTTGTGTTCTTTTTGTTATTTCATGTTCTCAGTTTAAAATAAAACTGTTCTTTTCAGAACAAAACCCAATTTCAACGTTGTAAAATGCGGATTATAATTTACTTTACCGATATGCCGAAACAACCTCTACCTTCATTAATTGATTATTTTGAACGAGAACTTGATAACGGAAGACGATTATTGCCAATAGAAGCTGTAATGGCAGTAAGTAAAACGCATTATTTATTATTACTAAAGCAATTAATTGCAAACAAATTACAGTCAGTAAATGGACCTTTAAATATTAACCTAAAAATTGTTAGTGGAATTTCACAAGCAGTTAAGGACAACGAACAGTTAAAATCTACTCTAAAGAAACGTACTCTACCTAAACCCTTTACAGGTGCCACTAACTTGAAGATTAGTTCGATTCAAATCGTAATATGCCAAGTGTACTAAAATAGTAAGTGTAACACGTTTTTTTTTTACTCTCGATATGTTTATAACTTAAGGAGAACAAATTATTATCAAAGGCTGTCGTACATTGTTACATACCACATTTAATGATATTGGATTTAAGCCCAAAAAAGATCAACCTCGTAAGGATTAATTAATTTACCTGTAGTAGGAGGATCTGTTTCTTACAAACATTTTAAGAAAGATTTATTTTATCAATTCGTCTTTTTAGAAGAAACGTGGATTTTTCAAAATTATGCCATTTCACATTCACGGTTGTATAGTGTAAGAACGATAAAAACTGACGGCAATAGATTTGTCACTGTATTTTTGATTTCGCAAGTATTTACATAAAATTATTATTATTATTTATTCTATAATTATTAATTATGAATGAATAAACTAATTTAATTTAATAATTAATTATTCATAAAGAAATAATCAATTATCCCCAATGCCGTTATTACAAAAACCGTTTAAAACTTTTTTTCGTCAAAATCTCATTGTTAACCACTACCTTCAAATGACCAATAACCGACGCTTACTTCACGCCAATAGCGATGTCCGCCGACTTTTTATTGTATAAAATATCTCATCACGCTTGAAAAATCGGCGTTTGTTTCGAAGCCTTTGAGGCTTTGGGCATTCTCCCCTTGGACTATTTTTCGGTTCCAAGCAAGCTCTGCGAGCCTGTTTCGAGGCCATTGCCTCTGACCTGCTGTCGTTCAATGCACAGTTCTTCCTGTACGTGAGTTAAAAGGATCACATAAACAAACACCAGACGGAAGTAACCGCCAAACCATTAGTCACGTTGTAACGTTCTTTGACAGTTCCAGAACGTTCGTAGTAGCTTCATGGGCCATGCCCCTGTCGATTAGAGATCCTAAATTACAACACACACACACGCACGCACGCACGCACGCGCCCACCTACTCACCCACCTACACACACACTCACAACACACACACACACCCACACCCACACCCACACGCACACACACGCACACGCACACGCTTGCGCACACGCACACGCACACGCTCACGCACACGCACAAGCACACGCACACCCACACGCACACCCTCACGCACACCCACACTCACCCACACGCACACCCACGCGTTCATCCACAAGCTCACCCACACGCACACCCACGCGCACACCCACAAGCACGCCCACACGCACACCCACACGCTCACCCACACGCACACCCACCCACACACCTGCATGCATACCCACACGCACACGCACATGCACACTCACACGCACACGCTCACGCACACGCACACGCTCACACACACGCACACGCACACGCACACGCACACGCACACGCACACACACGCACACGTTCACACACACGTACAAGCACACGCACACGGACACACACACGCACACGCACACGCACATCCACACGCACACGCACACGCACACGCACACGCACACGCACACGCACACGTTCACACACACGCACAAGCACACGCACACACACTCACACACAGGCATACGCACACGCACAAGCATACGAACACTCACGCACACGCAAACGCACATGCACACGCAGACGCACACGCACACGCACACCCACGCGCGCCCACATGCACATCCACACGCTCACCCACACGTTCACCCACACGCTCACACACACGCACAAACAAACGCATACTTACACGCACACGCACACGTACTTGCACACGCACACGCCCACGCATACGCACACGCACACCCACGCGCGAACCCACACGCACACCCACGCGCACGCCCACACGCACACCCACACGCTCACCCACACGCACACCCACACGCTCACCCACACGCACACCCTCCCGCACACCCACACGCACACGCTCGCGCACACGCACACGCACACGCACATGCTCACACACATCCACACTCACACGCACACGCACACGTACTTGCACACGCACACGCCCACGCATACGCACACGCACACCCACGCGCGAACCCACACGTACACCCACATGCACACCCACACGCACACCCACGCGCACGCCCACACGCACACCCACACGCTCACCCTCACGCACACCCACACGCTCACCCACACGCACACCCACCCGCACACCCACACGCACACGCTCGCGCACACGCACATGCACAAGCACACGCACACGCACACGAGCACGCACAAGCACAAGCACACCCACACGCACATCCACCCGCATACCCACACGCACACCCACGCGCGCCCACACGCACATCCACTCGCTCACCCACACATACACCCACACGCACAAACAAACGCATACGCAAACGCACACGCACACGTACATGCACACGTACACGCACACGCCCACGCACACGTACACGCACAGACACACGCACACGCACACGCACACGCAGCACAGCACACGCACACACGCACACGCACACCCCGCACACACACGCACACCACACGCCACGCCCACACGCTCACCCACACCACACCACCCGCACACCTACATGCATACCCACACGCACACGCACACGTCACAGCACACGCACACGCACACGCAGACGCAAAGCAGAGCCACACGCACACGCACACGCACAGCGCCTGCACACGCACACACACGCACACACACGCACACACAACACCACACGCACACACGCACAACACGACACACACGCCACGCACACGTACAGCACACGCACACACGCTCACGCACACGCACACGCTCACCTCACGACAGCACGTCACACGCACACGCATCACCCACACGCACACGCTACCGCACACGCACAGCTCACCACCACGCACAGCACGCACACGCACACGCACACGCACACGCACACGCACACGCAAGCACACGCCACACGCACACGCACACCACGCGCACACGCATACACACGCACACCACACGCACACCACACACACACATCACCCACACGCCCACCACACCACCACGCACACGCACAGCATACACGCACACGCACACGCACACGCACACGCACACGCACATCACACTCAGCACACGCACACGCACACGCACACGCACACGCACACGCACACGCACACGCACACCACATGCACACGCACACGACACCGCACGCACACACACGCACACGCACACTGCACACGCACACGCACACGCACACACACGCATAAGCACACGCAACACACGCACACACGCACCAACGCTCCACACGCACACCACACGCACACCACACGCACACGCACAGCACACGCACACGCACACGCACACGCACAACTCACACGCACACGCACACGCACACAGCAACGCACACCACACGCACACACACGCACGCCACACGCACACGTCACACCCACCGCACACACCCACACGCACACGCACCACAGCAAACGCACACGCACACCACACGATAAGCACACGCACACGCACCACGACACGCACACGCACAGGCATACGCACACGCACACGCATACGCACAATCACACGCATACGCAAACGCAAATGCACACGCAGACGCAGACGCACACACACGCACACACGCGCGCCCACACGCACATCCACACGCTCACCCACACGTTCACCCACACGCACACCCACCCGCACACCCACACGCACACCACACGCACACGCACACGCACATGCACACGCACACGCACACGAGCACGCACAAGCACAAGCACACCCACACGCACACCCACCCGCATACCCACACGTTCACCCACACGCACACCCACCCGCACACCTACAGGCATACCCACACGCACACCCACACGCACACGCACACGCACACGCACACTCACACTCACGCACACTCACACACACACGCACACGCATACGCACACGCACACGCACACGCTCACGCACATGCACACTCACACGCACACGCACACGCACGCACACACACGCACGCACGCACACGCACACACACGCACACGCACGCACTCACACACACGCACACGCACACGCACACGCACACGCACAGCACACGCACACGCACACGCACACGTTCACACGCGCACATGCACACATACACGCACACGCACACGCACACACACACAGGCATACGCACACGCACAAGCATACGAACACTCACACGCACACGCAAACGCACATGCACACGCAGACACAGACGCACACGCACACGCACACACACGCGCGCCCACATGCACATCCACACGCTCACCCACACGTTCACCCACACGCTCACACACACGCACAAACAAACGCATACTCACACGCACACGCACACGTACTTGCACACGCACACGCCCACGCATACGCACACGCACACCCACGCGCGAACCCACACGTACACCCACATGCACACCCACACGCACACCCACGCGCACGCCCACACGCACACCCACACGTTCACTCACACGCACACCCACACGCTCACCCACACGCACACCCACCCGCACACCCACACGCACACGCTCGCGCACACGCACATGCACAAGCACACGCACACGCACGCGAGCACGCACAAGCACAAGCACACCCACACGCACATCCACCCGCATACCCACACGCGCACCCACGCGCACGCCCACACGCACACCCACACGTTCACCCACACGCACACCTACACGCATACCCACACGCACACCCACACGCACACGCACACGCACACGCACATGCTCACGCACATACACACTCACACGCACACGCACACGCACACGCACACGCACGCACACGCACGCACACACGCACACACGCACACGCACAGGCATAAGCACACGCACACGTATATGCACACGCACACCCACGCGCGCCCACACGCACATCCACACGCTCACCCACACATACTCCCACACGCCCACCCACACGCACAAACAAACACATACGCAAAGGCACACACACACGTACATGCACACGTACACGCACACGCACATGCATACGCACAGACACACGCACACGCACACGCACACGCAGACGCCGATGCACACGCACACGCACACCCACCTTCGCACCCACACGCACACGCACGCGCACGCCCACACGCACACCCACACGCACACCCAAACGCACACCTGCATGCATACCAACACGCACACGCAGACGCACATGCACACTCACACGCACACGCTCACGCTCACACACACGCACACGCACACGCACACGCACACGCACACACACGCATAGGCACACGCACACACACGCACACACGCACACACACGCACACACGCACACACGCACACACGCACCACACGCACACCCACACGCTCACCCACACGCTCACCCACACTCACACCCACCCGCACACCTACATGCATACCCACACGCACACGCACACGCACACCCACGCGCGCCCACACGCGCATCCACACGCTCACCCACACATACACCCACACGCCCACCCACACGCACAAACAAACGCATACACACACGCACACGCACTCGTACATGCACACGCACACGCCCACGCACACGCACACGCAGACGCCGACGCACACGCATACGCACACCCACCTGCGCACCCACACGCACACCCTCACGCACACCCACCCGCACACCTGCATACATACCCACGCGCACACGCACACGCACACGCACATGCACACTCACACGCACACGCACACACACGCACACACACGCGCACACAGACACACACGCACACACACGCACGCCCACACGCACACCCACACGCTCACCCACACGCTCACCCACACGCTCACCCACACGCACAAACAAACGCATACACACACGCACACGCACACGTACATGCACACGCACACGCACACGCCCATGCACACGCACACACAGATGCCGACGCACACGCATACGCACACCCACCTGCGCACCCACACGCACGCCCACACGCACACACACACGCACACCCACCCGCACACCTGCATGCATACCTACGCGCACACACACACGCACATGCACACTCACACGCACACGCTCACGCACACGCTCACACACACGCACTCGCCCACGCACACGCACACGCACACACACGCATAAGCACACGCTCACGCACACAAACGCACACACACGCGCACACACGCACACACACACACGCACACACGGACACACACGCACACACACGCACACCTACATGCATACCCACACGCACACTCACACGCACACGCACACGCACACGCACTTGCTCACGCACACTCACACGCACACGCAGACGCACATGCACAAGCACACGCACAAGCACAAGCACACGTACACGTTCACACACACGCACACTCACGCGCACACGCACACGCACACGCACACACACGCATAAGCACACGCATAAGCACACGCACACGCCCACGCACACGCACACGCACACGCACAAGCACACGCACACGCACACCCAAACGCACACCCACACGCACACCCACTCTCACCCACACGCACACCCACGCGTACGCCCGCACGCACACCCACACGCTCACCCACAAGCTCACCCACACGCACACCCACAAGCACACCCAGGCGCACACCTGCATGCATACCCACACGCACACGCACACGCACATGCACACTCACACGCACACGCTCACGCATTCGCACACGCTCACACAAACGCACAAGCTCACGCACACGGACGGACACAATCACACGCACACGCACACGCACACACACGCATAAGCACACGCACACGCACACACAGACGCGCACACGCACACACACGCACACACACGCACACATACGCACACACATGCACACATACGCACACCCACACGCACACCCACACGCTCGCCCTCACTCACACCCACCCGCACACCTACATGTATACCCACACGCACACGCACATGCACACTCACACGCACACGCTCACGCACACGCACACGCTCACACAAACGCACACGCACACGCACACACACGCATAAGCACACACACATACACACACACACGCACACACACGCACACACACGCACACACATGCACACATACGCACACACATGCACACACACGCACACCCACACGCACACCCACACGCTCGCCCACACTCACACCCACACGCACACCTACATGTATACCCACACGCACACGCACATGCACACGCACACGCACACGGACATGCACAAGCACAAGCACACGCACACGCACAAGCACACGTTCTCACACAAGCACAAGCACACGCACACGGACACGCACACGCACACGCACACGCACACGCACATCCACACGCACACGCACACGTTCACACACACGCACAACCACACGCACACGGACACACACGCACACGCACATGCACACGCAGACACACGCATACAAACGCATAAGCACACGTACACACACGTACACACACGCACACGCACACACGCACACACGCACACACACGCACACACACACGCACACGTACAGGCATACGCACACGCACACTCACACGCACACGCAAACGCACATGCACACGCACGTGCACACGCACACCCACGCGCGCCCACACGCACATCCACACGCACAAACAAACGCATATGCACACGCTCACGCACACGTACATGCACACGCACACGTAGACGCCCACGCACATGCACACGCTCAGGCACACGCACACGCACACGCCGACGCACACCCTCGTGTGCACCCACACGCACACCCACGCGCACACCCACGCGCACGCCCACAGGCACACCCACACGCACACCCACCCGCACACCTGCATGCATACCCACACGCACACGCACACGCACATGCGCACTCACACGCACACGCTCACACATACGCACACGATCATACTCATGCACAAGCACACGCACACACACGCACACGCACATGCACACGCACACGCACACGCACACACACGCATAAGCACACGCACACGCACACACACACGCACACACACGCACACACGCACACACATGCACACATACGCACACACATGCACACACATGCACACACACGCACACCCACACGCACATCCACACGCTCGCCCACACTCACACCCACCCGCACACCTACATGTATACCCACACGCACACGCACACATACGCTCACACGCACACGCACACGAACATGCACACGCACACGCACACGCACACGTTCACACACAAGCACAAGCACAAGCACGCACACGGACACGCACACGCACACGCACACGCACATCCACACGCACACGCACACGTTCACACACACGCACAACCACACGCACACGGACACACACACGCACATGCACACGGATACACACGCATAAGCTCAGGCATACGCACACGCACGCGCATACGCACACTCACACGCACACGCAAACGCACATGCACACCCACGCGCGCCCACACGTACATACACACGCTCACCCACACGTTCACCCACACGCACATCCACCCGCACAAACAAACGCATATGCACACGCACACGTACATGCACACGCACACGTACACGCCCACGCACATGCACACGCTCAGGCACACGCACACGCACACGCCGACGCACACGCACCCCCACGCGCAAACCCACCCGCACACCTGCATGCATACCCACACGCACACGCACACGCGCACTCACACGCACACGCTCACGCACACGCACACGCTCACACTCACGCACAAGCACACGCACACAAACGCACACGCACATGCACACGCACACGCACACGCACACACACGCATAAACACACGCACACGCACACATACGCACACACACGCACACACACACACGCACACACACGCACACACACGCATGCGCACACGCACATGCACACGCACAGACACACGTTCACACACACGCACACAGGCACACAGGCACACATAAACACATAAACACATAAACGCACACGCACACGCACACACACGCATAAGCACACGCACTCACACGTACACACACACACGCACACACACGCACACCCACACGCACACATGCACACGCACAGGCATACGCACACGCACACGCCTACGCACACTCACACGCACATGCACACGCGTACCAGGCGCACACGCACACCCACGCGCGCCCACACGCACATCCACACGCTCACCCACACGTTCACCCACATGCCCACACACACGCACAAACAAACGCACACCCACACGCACACGAACATGCACACGCACACGCCCACGTACACGCACACGCACGGGCACACGATCACGCATACGCACACGCATACGTACATGCACACCCACGCGCGCACCCGCACGTATACCCTCATGCACACCCACACGCACACCCACGCACACGCCCACACGCACACCCACACGCTCACCCACACGCACACCCACCCGCCCACCTACACGCATACCCACACGCACACCCACACGCACACGCACACGCACACGAACACCCACACGCACACGCACACGCACACGCACACGCACACGCGCACGCTAACGCACATGCATACGCACACGCACACACACGCACACACGCACACGCACAGGCATACGCACACGCACACGCGTATGCACACGCTCACCCACACATACACCCACACGCACAAACAAACGCATACGCACACGCACACGCACACGTACACGTACAAGCACACGCACACGCACGCGCCCACGCACACGCACGCGCCCACGCACACGCACACGCACAGACACACGCACACGCCGACGCACACGCACACGCACACCCACCTGCGCACCCACACCCACGCGCACGTCCGCAGGCACACTCACACGCACACCCACCCGCACACCTGCATGCATACCCACACGCACAAGCACACGCACACGCACATGTACATCACACGCACACGCACACGCACACGCACATGCACACACGCACACGCACACGACACGCCACGACACACACACGATAACACACGCACACACACGCACACCCACGCACACCCACACGCACACAGCACACGCACACGCACACGCACACCACGCACACGCACACCACACGCACACTCACACCCCACACGCCGCCCACACTCACACCCACACGCACACCACAGCAACCACACGCACACGACACGCACACGCACACAACACACACGCACACGACACCACACGCACACCACACGCACTACAGCACACGCACACGCACACGTTCCACACATAACACAGCACACCACACGCACACACACGCAACACGCCATCACACCGCATACCAACCACCCAACACGCCCACACGCACACCGCCCCCACACACGCCACCCAAACCCACCACCCGCACACACACACCGCACACGCACACGCACACCACCGCACACGCGCACACGCACACACCACACACAAGCACGCCCACACGCACACCAACACCCACACGCACCCACACGCCACCCACACGCACACCACCACGCACAACAGCATACCCACACGCCACGCACACGCACACGCACACCACAGCCACGCACACGCACACCCACACGCCACACGCCACGCAACACGCACACACACACACCCACGCGCCACCCACCACACGCACACCGCAGCCCACACGCACACCACACGCACGCACACCGCACACACCACCACACACACCGCACACGTTCACGCACACGCACACGCACACGCACAAGCACACGCCCACACGCACACCCACACGCACCCCACAACACACCACACGCACACCACACACACCACACGCACACCCACCGTAACCCCACGCACACCACACGCACACCCACCACGCACACCACGCACACGCACGCCACGCCACACGCACACCCACACGCACACCCACGCACACGCACAACCCACACGCACACACCACACACGCACACGCACGCACACGCACACGCACACGCACACGCACCACACACGCCACACCACCACACTACGCCACCACACCGCACACACGCACACGCACACCACACGCACACACGCACACCACGCACACCACACCCGCCACGCACACCACACCACACGCACCACGCACACGCACACAGCACACGCACACGCACGCCCACACGCACACACGCACCACGCACACGACACACACGCCACGCACACGCACACACCACAACCACACGCACACACACACGCACCACACACACACACGCACCACACGCACACGCACACACACGCACCACAACACGCACACACACACACGCACACACACGCTACACACCACACGCACACACGCACACGCACACACGCACACGCCACACCCACGCACACCACGCACACCACGCACACGCACAACGCCACACCCGCACAACCAACACACACGCTCAGCACACGCACACGCACACCACGACAGCACACGCACACGCACACGCACACACGCAACGCACAGCACACGCCACGACACGCACACCACACGCACCCGCACGCACACCCGCACACGCACACCACACGCACACACACGCACACACCACCCGCACACGCACACCACACGCATCACGCACCCACACGCACACACACGCCCACGCCACACGAACCACACGCACAAACGCATCACACACACGCCACACACGCACACACACACCACACCACACGCACACCACACGCACACCACGCACAAACCACCACACACCACGCAACACACACACAGCACACGCACAACACAACGCACACCACACACGCACCAACACGCACACACCAACCCACACCACACACACGCACACACACCACACCCGCACACGCACTACGCACACGCACCGCACACGCACGCACACGCACACGCACACATAACGCACACGCAACACGCACACCAACACACCACACCAACTACACAACGCCACACACACGCACACACCACACCACACCACACGCACACCAACGCACGCACACACACGCACACGCACACGCACACGCACGCCACACGCACACCACCGCACACACCACACCACACGCACACCACGCACACGCACAGCACACGCACACGCACACGCACACGCACGCACACCACGCACACGCTAACCCACGCACACACGCACCACCACGCACACGCACACGCACCACACGCACACACGCACACGCACACGCACCACAGCACACGCACACACACCACGCACACGCATACACGCACACGACACAACGCACACACACGCACCACGCACACACAGCACACGCACACGACACACGCACCACACGTACACACACGCACACACGCACACACGCACACGCACACACACAGCACACGCACACACGCACACGCACACATCACACACAGCACACCCGCACACCACACACGCACCACACAACGCACACATACCCACACACGCCACACACACGCACACACACCGCACACACACACACGCACCACGCACACGCACACACGCACACACACAACAGCATCACAGCACACGTACACACGCACACGCACAGCACACGCACACGCACCACACGCACACGCACACCCACGACGCGCACACACACGCACACCACACCACACCACACGCACACACACACACACCGCACACACACGCACACACACGCACACGCAACACGCACACCACACGACGCACACGCACACACGCACACCACACACGCACACCACAGCAGCACGCACACGCAACACAGCAACACGCCCGCACAACGCACACCACACGCACACCACACGCACGCACACACAGCACCCAACACCGCACGTCCACACGCACACGCACACACGCACACCACACGCACACCGCACCGCACACGCACACACCACACGCACACACGCACACGCACACGCACACGCACATGCACACGCACACGCCACGCTCACGCACACGCCACACGCACACGCACACGCACACGCACACGCACACACACGCACACACGCACACGCACACATACGACACACACACGCACACACACACGCACACACACACACGCACACACGCACACACCACCACGCACACACCACACGCTCACCACACACACGCTACACACGCACACCAAACACACCATCCACGCACACGCACACATGCATACGCACACACGCACACACGCACACGCACACGCACACGCACACGCGCACACACGCACACGCAGCACACACACGCACACGCACACACGCACCGCACAACGCACACGCACACGCACACGACACACGCACACGCACAGCGCACACGCACACGCACACGCATCACGCACACGCACACGCACACGCACGCACACGCACACGCACAGCACACGCACACGCACACCGCACACGCACACACGCACACACGCACACGCACACGCACACACGCACACGCACACGCACACCACACGCACACCACACGCACACCCACACGCAACACACGCACACGCACCACACGCACACCACACGTACACACGCACAGCACGCACACCACACAGCATCACGCACACAAGCTCACACCACACGCACACACCACACGCACACCCACAACGCACATGCACACACGCACACCACACGCACACGCACACACGCTCACCACTCACGCACACACACACGCACACACCCGCACACCACAGCATCACACGCACACGCACACGCACACGCACACGCACACGCACACGCACACGCACACGCACACGCACACGCACACGCACACCCACACGCACACACGCACACGCACGCATACACACGCACACGCACCACGCACACCACACACGACACACACGCGCACAACGCACAACGCACACGCACACGCACACGCACACGCACACGCACACGCACACCACACTGCACACACACGCACACCACGCACACGCACACGCACACACACGCACACGCACAGCACACCACGTACGCACCACACGCACACACACACGCACACGCACAGCACACCGCACACGCACACACGCACATACCACACGCACACGCACACACGCACATCACACATCACACGCACACACGCACACACATCACACGCACACAGCACGCACACGCACACACACACACACGCACTACGCACATCGCACACGACACACGCACACTACACACGCACACGCACACACAGCATGCACACACGCACATGCATGCACACGATCACACACGTCACACACATACACGCACACACACATACACACACGCACACATCGACACCACATGACATACACCACACGCACACCACGCCACATACACACATGCACACGCAACACAACGCACATGCACACGACACCACGCGTCACACGCACACGCACACGCACACCACACAGCCACCCACACGCACACGACACACGCACTACCACACGCACACGCACATGCACACGCACACAGCACACGACACGACATAGCACAAGCACACCACACGCACACCCACACGTCGCACCCACGCGCACGCACACGCACACCCACACGTTCACCCACACGCACACACCACGCACATACACGCATACCACACGCACACGCACAGCATACACACACACGCACACATACACACACGCACACCACACGCACACGCACAGCCACGCATACACACGACACACGCACACGCACACGCACAGCACACACGCACACGACACACGTACACCACCACACGCACACAGCACACACAGCACACATCACACGCACACATACACACACAACACACATATGCACACACAGCACACCATACACGCACACACACACATCACACAAGCACACATCACACAGCATACCACACATACACACACACACTACCACATACATCACACACATACACACACACACAACACACATACACACATACACACTACACACATGCACACACACACACGCACACTACACAATCACACACATACAACACACATACACACATACAATACACACATATACTACATACATATATACACAATATAACATACACACAAATA